>JTDE01005920.1:9576-39706 GCA_014338405.1 Paragonimus skrjabini miyazakii
CACAAAGAACCACGTTTGCCCACAACAAACGTTGAATAAGGCACAACTGTGGAGTCTGTAGTACGCTCGGGTGAACAGCTGTCGGAGTATTCGGATGAAAGCTGGGACAGAAACATTGTTGGAAGTCTGCTGATAAGCAATAATAATTAGACAAATCAGCAAAGCCTGCATCCCTGACTACGTTCACCCAGACGCATGGTTGCATCAGATGATTCTACATCCGATGTTAGCTCCGCCTTTTAAGCGTAACGATGAGCTTGCAGATAGTCGTCTAAAACACAAGACATAATTAAAGAATGGTTACCTGTTGTGCTGATAGCTCTAACAGATATCTTCGCTGAATCAGTCGGGGACGCCCAGTGACCAGTGAACTGCAGGGAAGGCTAATTTGGCCACGATGCTGTACCACCGTGTATCCACGTGGAACTCGGTACCGCGCAACACGGTTCGCCCACTTCCGTAAACGTCACAACACTGCACATCTGCGGTTGAAGTTAATTAATCGTTACCAATGACATCAAAGCTGCTGAAGAAAAACAGGCAAAAACTGTAAGTCTCAAAAGAAACGTCATTTATCTTCACATCACGTGTTATTTACAAGAATGCAAAATGGGCGTGAAAATAAAATATGAGAAGAAGGGAAAGGACAAGCCTTCAGCGTCAATACCAGACACACTTGCTGTGAAAGCCTCCGCGGATGAATCATTAACAATATACATATGCAAATGGTGGGAAGAAAAATTATGGATAAAGTGTGGTAAAGAAGTGATAACGCGAAGTGCAAGCTTCAGAATTTGAATTATAGACATTGACAACTACGCGAGGAACATCATTAATGACGGCAATGTTGTTTGGATAAGTATCTGGAAGCAAAATGGTACTCTTAATGAAAACTGCGCATCCAGGTAAAGAGGGATAATTGGAAGGTGTACCAACGTCAGAACGAAATACTTTGAGGGCAAAGCAAGCGGAATATCTTTCTGCTAAACGTCTATAAAACTGCCTTACCGGTCGCGTTGGCCCATTAACCATCGTTTTTAACTTGTACATGAAAGACTCAAAAGGAATAGCAGAAAAGTTGTCCAGTGAGCCCTGCGTAACCACACCTTTATGAGTAACGCTAAAGTGGGGTGACATACAGTATATATAGCCACAGATAAATCTAGAAAGTTGCTACATTTATCATCGTCCACAATATTCCGCAAGGCCACCGATCCGAAATATAGTAGAAATTGTCTGCACTCTGTAGCGTTTCAGATCTTAAAATCTGTCAGTCCTCGGGATTTGCGAGGGAACTCACAGAACAGGCTATTCCGGCATTACAGTGTCCGTTCGTTTATGCGTTGTAAGGCTTGTTTCTGGAAGCTAGTCCTGATGTCCAGTTGTTAATCAAACGACGGACGACACCCAGACATACCGACTGCATACAGTCAATAGGGAAAGTAGAGACAATTTTGGCCGGTAGCGACATGAACGGTGACAGGGATCTAGGGCGTGCGACGCGAAACGAAGCGTCGGTTCGAAGAAAACCAGCGTGCGGCGTGAACGTGACTTTCTGTTCGCAGTACACTCCTCGTTGGTCGCACTTATCACAGTCGTGGTATGCACCGTGTTCACGCAACAGTTTAACATAGGAGCCAGCAGGTGTGTCACAGATTACCGCTTTCAAACAGACGGTCACGAGAACATTGGTAATGCATATACCATCGGTAAGCACATCTGACAATTCTTGTAATACGTCTGAAAGATACATGTTGACGTCTGCCGGTTTGCTGCTCCCTCCATGCACACCGACTAAAACGGTTCCGTTACGAGGGGCTCACTCAGGCGACAAAACACGGGCCATATTGTCGTCCTCCCCGTGTCCGTTGGTGCTAAACCATCGACATTCAACTGGATTCCAACAGACGTCACATGCTGTAGATGGCAGCTGGAAACAGCTTTCATAATGCCTTTAACCAATTCAAAATGAGCGTATTCGCCCGGAGAAACGGCACGTGTGGACGAACGTCTCGGCGCCGACAACAGAGTTCTCGCATCACTGGGCAACTCTGGTATTCTTTCCTTCAAGATGCGTAGAGGTCGTATCACTTGCAATTTAGAAATGTTGCTTGAAATCGCCCAGTCTCGAAGGCGGTCGACAACCATAGCATCAGGAAAATCATCGTCTCAATCTTGCAGACGAGATGATGATGAGTTTTGCGGTACATCTAAAATCGATCGCTTAATGACTATTTGAATTAATATTGCCCTCAGCGAGCGGCCGTGATGTATGTTCATTTTCAGACACCGCGGTGGGTGGAAAACGTTGACCAACATCCACATTCTCCAAGGACTCTTGTACGTTGCGATGGAAATCGGCAAGTGAACGTTGAACATTTCGATAAATGGTGGGCCGACTAGCAAACATTACAGAAAACCACTAGAGGTTCAATCAATAGATCAATGTCATTTACCTCAGCGTTATCTTCTTGGTGACCATACATATTCACAACTCTGGCAAACGTTAATCAGTATGCACGACAGACAATTTGAACACAGCGCGCGTGAATGATCGGAGCGGTTAGGGTTCGGCTGAACAAATAACTGGTTTATACGTACGACAAATACTTCCTCAATGTTAGTGCAATCCGTTTGTGTTATGTTTTTCATGTATTATATAAATAGGCAGTATACTGGCGCACAGGAGATTACACACATTTTTACAAACCAACAAACTATTGGTCAAGAGAATCCATCTCTAAATGACCCCTAAACCACTCTAATTTACCTCTAACTCAAACCCTGGTTGGTGCTAGCAGCGTGAGGGTATTTTGTATATCCCCAGGCAGTCGTTGGATCCATAGTTTCTTCAATAAGTACTCCTCGAGCTGAGTTGGACTCGCATGGCCTAGAAGCTGTAAAGACTTCTGGTCGCCTACCTCGATGGAACTAGGCAGCTGGGCAATGCGTTGACGGTCTGAAAGGCCGATGCGCTTGATAATGGCCTCTTCTAGCTGATGGTATGCTTTAACGAAGTCTGGAAGCTACAAAACGTCGTCCATCTTGCCTATGACGTGAGGTGGAAGAGCAGCAATCACATGGTGGAACGTCGTCCGTTCCGTGGTGATAATTCTCAACGCTCTAAAGTGACTTCCAGCTGGGTAAACCTGCTTCGATGACTGTTCTTCGTGGTAGACGCAATCGGGACAGAAAGATCACTGACGTAAACGTCTGGAGAATTAAAAATCTGTTCTTGCAAACTTTCGGCGACAACGAAGATTAAAATGGAATAAACAGGTGAAAAAGTAGCGTTAACTTACGCCAGAAAAACAAAATATACCTGAAAAAATTAAATAACTTGTGGGTTGACCAGTTTTAGTTGGTATGTGCACTAAGTTATCACTTTCTCAGGTATACAGAACAATACCAGACGCGAAATGAAAACACCGACAATTGTGGAGACCGACAATACATTGTGCGATAATTACAAGTGGTCTCGATCAGCGCTAAATGGCACCGATACGCCAAGCAGCTAGGGAGGCTAAGGATCCGACCGCCGAACGCGCGAGCAAGCCGGGTGAGTGTGTATGGCGTCCTTGACGCGCATAGGCCGACATGCATGCGAACAAATGAACGCGACTGCATGCGTCGAACAGACGGCGGGAAAGAATCCCTAAGGTCGTATGTACAATGTGAGCCAAGATTTTAGGAAGGATTTTACACATCGTACAGCAGGCAGACCGGGGTTATCTCCAGTTCACTACAGTGTGATTACCGATAGAAGAGTTGAAAAGGTTGTTTTACCGTTGTACCCATAATGTGCAGTACTAATTTTGCGGTAGAATATATCGGCATAGGGACGCGGTAGCAATGGGGTCACCAGTAGGACCATTACTAGTTGATATTTTTATGGCAAAGATTGAAAGTTTTGTGCTATCGACCACGATTAATTCGTTTAATCTTCACAAACGATATGTAGGTGATATGATTTGCATAACTGATGGAAAAGTAAGCCCCCAAGAAATATTAGAACGGTTCAACTCAGTCCATTGGAATATCCATTTCACCATGGAGCCTGACTCACCCGAAGGCATTTCGTTCTTAGACCTATCCCTATCTCGTCGCTCAGATGGGACATTACAAAGGAAAGTACACCGTAAAATAACGTGGACCGGACAATATACAAACTTTTATAGTTCGGTATCTTTGGGACAAAAAATTACTATTATCCGACGTATGATCGACAGAGCTAAGCAAATATGCTCTAGTAACTCTCTAGAGGAAGAAAGACAATTCATATCTGAAGTACTAGATGAAAATGGTTATCCCGAACAATTTGTTCACAGGCATATATCAAATAGCACAAAGTTGAACAATCAACACACTGTAGAGAAAAGGTCTGTTTATATTTCATTACTTTTTAAGGGCGATAATGCCTTAGACAGTATAAGCAACAAACTTAGTATAGCCCTAAGCATGACCTATTTTGCAACGAAACTGCGTGTTCAGTTTAGTTCCACACCGATTTTGTGCCCTCAGTTGAGAGATACATTGCCTGTTCATGCTGCCTCTTACTGTGTGATTTGTTTCTGTGAAACGAGCTATGTAGGCTGCACGATACGACGGTTGTCTGAACTTATTCGGGAGCATCATCCGGTGTGGCTTACCCAGAGTTTGGCCAAATCTTGCTCGTCTTCTATCGCTGCGCACCTAATGGAATCCGACCACTCAATCGATCCCAATGAATCATTCCGTCCTATCTATCGCGCTTGTAGTGAAACAGATATGTGGACTACAATAATTCTCGATACAACAATAATGAGTGAAGTCAAGGATTAGACTCACCAAAGATTGACAATGTACGTGAGGCGTCCAATGACGCTGGAAAGTATTTGGATTGTTCCAAGCGTAGCTGAGGATGCGAAGTAACAGAGCTGAAAGTTAGTCCAACAAATCGGATGTTTTAAACTGGATGGAAACCACTGGCGTTGTAGGAAGAACCAGCAAGCACGTGTAGCAGAGTTTATTTGAAAACGTGTTGTGTTGTTATCTTTACTCAAGTCAAACAAAAATGTACACTGCGGTCTGATGCAGCAGTAATTGGGTAGAATGTACCCCTTCCATCTTGTTTTAAATGTTACATTAAGTCCTCTGAGTTATCTTCTTAAAAGTACTTCACAAGGCACAAGGCTTATGCGTTTCCACTTTCGTTCCATGGTTTTGTTTAAGTCGGCCGTTTGACCATTTACTCTACTAACAATATAGACCTACTCAGGGAGTAGCACCGATGATACCCTCTTAGGTTTGCGGTGGATGCTGCACACTGGTCACTGCAAAACGCAAGTCCAACAGGTGGTCGTCGTTTAGGCTTTGTGCGACAAGTGTTACACTGTATCGTAGTTGTGAAGCCGGATATACCTTCAATGTGTTATATGCACCGTTCAGTTATGTATATTTTTCAAGGTTGTCAGAAGACTTGGGCAAGAAACTCAATACCCATCTTAAATAACTGATGAACGCTCACTTCTTACCTTCCCGGAAATTAAGTTCATAAAGTACCCGAGTATCTGGTCCAACTTGATGGACCTTTTCTACATCACTGTGCATGACGACGTCTGTTTGATTAGTCAATGAAGTGTGACCTTTTACCTGGTATAAGCTCAGTAGAACTTGATGTCCACAAATGAAACTTCCTCAAATAACGTTGCGAAAAACGTTTTGGGGATGTCTGATGCATATTCCTGTTTGAAAAGTTTTACAGTGGAAAAAAGCAAAAACCTGTTTCAATACAAATTCTTCTGAATGCCCGTGGATTGACTGTACAGTTTCTGGTTCAGATAACACACCGAGATGTCTTGTTTGAAGACTTTCACCGGATATGGTGCAGATAGAAAATTTTATTTCCGTGCAGCAGTACAACATTCTACCTAACACCCGAGTGTACTCGTCTTAGTGCATCAGAATTTCAATTTTCCAACCGTAACAAGATGCTCACACGTGACTCCATGATAATCATACACATACCGGGTCACATTATGACACACGGTTTTATCGAGAACCCTGTTGTTCCTATTAATTGATATTCGCGTAAAAATCCCCAGCGTAGTCATGAAAAATATTGTGTAGCGAACAAGCTCGTCTTCAGTAATTCATCATCAGGCTAAATACATCAAATTTATATCATATTTTACAAGGGACTCATGAAGAGGGTAGACATGAACAGGTGGTTGATGAGGTCAGTTAATTCAATGTCACACTGCATCAAGTACTCACTTGAACGGTGGTTCTTGACAGGCTAACAGGGTGGGGGGATGGTCAAGGTAGATCCAAAGTCTGAACAAAAAGTTTCTGGACGTACAGGGGTGGATTAAACAAGCGAATTCCAATAGCTTCTGCTGTGAATAGAATCCTATGAGCTGCAAACTTCAGGTGTAGATGATCTTACATTGCCAGTTTGTCGTTCGTTCTACGAGTAAAACTGTTAACTACGGTTACAGTTTGCTGCTATCATATGTTGCTACCTACCGACACCAAAGGTATATTTCTGTCATTATGCATTCTTTTGTGACAGATCCTTAATCACTTTCCGGGTATTTACACGTTTGTAGTCACGTACGCTCTAGCACTGAAGCGCTGCAAGTCGTGAATTAGCACTACACTAAACCAATCAAATGAGCCGATCTGAAGATCACTATATCACTAGACTGTTTTAAGAACGTAACAACTCGACAGGCAACAAGAAATGGAGTGTTTTGACTTAGAATCGATGTGGAGAAGATTTTCGGGGTTAACGTAAAGAGTTCGGCATTGTACTGTTCTCAAGTCAAAAATGACGAGACCTAAAGAGCCTTAGAGAACAGAAGCGGAACAATTACGGAAAGCGAATATCCATAACCATAGTGGTTTCCCATATTAAAGCTGTTAAACGCAGCTCCGATAATTTTCGAGCCAGCAATTTTCTAGGACTGATCTGAACTGCCATCGGAAGGATTCTTTCGGCACGCGTACCAAGCGCTCAGGTTTTGATCAAACACTTATGAAGAACTGTAGACAACAGCAACAACTTTCGAATAATCGGCGTTGTGTTTAGCCCCATCAGAAGTTGGTCATGATGGTCTGGCACAATACGTTAAACAGCTGTTTAAATACGTTTATCATTGTGATTCATAGGTGTCAGTTTTACTAAATATATGCCATGGATTGTGTCACAAGGTTTGCATAGATTACGTCGTTGAAAACTTATTTAAAGTAGTTTTCACATTAGTCAATGGGAAGACTATAGGCTGTCATCAATGTCAACTGTAACACCGGACTTTAGAAACTACCATTGCTCGGGGTAAAATATTACGATTGACCAAACGAACATTTTTCATGTTATAGGCGTTCATTGGGGGAGGGGTAATATCGTATTAGAATTGAACTATATTGAATAACAATCGAATGTATAAGAATCGCAAAACACAATAACACAGAAAGTATATTGCCAAATCGTACGTATCGATCAGTTGTACAAGATATTGGGATAGTAAAACAATTGCATAACAGAAGTAGACAAAGCATGCCAGTCACATTCATCACAGGTGCTTACTATCCGGTGCTGTATATGTGTTTCACCAACAGAGTAGTTCTCACTTTATAAACTGACACTCAACAACAGCAAAAATCGTAAAATTTCTTTCGGATAATTCACTTCTTACGTTTATATGTGTAAGGAGATTCTTATAATTGCAGTTGGCCGATTGGAATTCGGTACCGATGAAAACAGCAGGACTGATGAACAGTAGGCTACTGGACAGGGATAAGGTGATACTTGTGGCAAGCAAACAAGCAAGCAGAAACACAAGCAGACAATTGCATACCAAGACAGAGCAATCATGGTGTCCAACAACGCAGAACGAGTCAGTAATCATGGCTATGATCATAGCCACCGCAAGGTTTTTACATGTTTCCTTTCTATAGGAAAATTTAGTCTTAAAGAGCGGGTACTGAACGCTTCTACGGTAGACATGGTTTTACTTAGGATGATTTTGCTAAGCGTTCGCGGTGTTTTAAAGATCAAAAACGCTTGTCTAATGACATCTGGTTGCTTTTATACAATGTGAAAATGTCCATATAATCATAAAATTGTTGTCATACACGATTTTCTGAAGTTAAATCCCCAATTAAACAGTTCTAATAAAATTTTTCTTGTTAATTGAGACCTAGGTTTTCTGCTAAGTGCTTATCGGTTTTAACGTCTTATGAAATATTCATTTCCTCTACTTGCTTTCAGTTTCCATTCGTAATAGCGCCTTCACTTTCACATTTTCTCAGTGGCAGATAGCTGCTGATCAACTCCATGGGCATTCAAAAGGTCCTTCTATGAAGTACCTTAAAAGTGTATAGTAGGAGTCCTTTTTAGAGTCTGGAAAATGTAATTATATTTTTACAGTCTATGTTCCCATTTTTGAAAATCTGTTCGTTTTACCCATTACAAATTTATGGGCTTCTCTTCTTACCTTTTCCAAAGAGTTTTGCCAAAATTCGTCATTCTAGAAAATGTGTTGAAACCTTCTTCTAGAAAATAAAACATTCGTCTTTCTTCACATTTGTACAATTTTTTCAGATCATCCCTTGTTTGTGTTCATTTCCGTTCTAAATTTATACCACTGGTTAGACATTTGTGAATAGTTAACCATCATCCCTTAGTGAACTCATCTGGAGCTTCTTATACTAACTTTAGAGATGATTATTTCGAAGCATTTTGACTGAAAGTTCGTAAGTGTTCTTAATTTTCCCGCAAATGTGTGCAACCATTTGGACACTTCATTCTGAATTCCGCATGCACAAACTCTACGATACACATTGCGATTAAACTCAAACGGATTATAATCAGTGTTATATGAGTTTTGCTTATGAAATCGTCAAAATGTTTTCAAAATGCTTGAAGTCGTCAGTGTTGTGTGTGTTGCACATGCAAGCCTGTTGTCCACTTCGTTAATTTCACATAAGTTCATTTTCCGAAATCACAAACTTAACGCCATCAGTTTCAGTGAAGCGTTATATAGTATCATTTTGAACCTTGATTCCAAACCATTCAATTCTGACCTGTTCATGAGGCCATTTTATTTTGACCCGTTCATTTTTATAATTGAAATCATACAGTTTCATCAGTACACCCTGTGGACGCGACTACCCGAATAAAGATGTCTGTTTTTAAAATCTTAATTTCAACGAAACCATAATGTTCAGTGAACTTTGATTCGTTCAAACAGTACTATTCAGCTCTTCTTGGTGTCTCATATTTCACCAAATAAGTGAAGCTTGATGATGTGAGGCTGTTATTTTTGCATGTGCCAGCTATCCAAACTACGTGTATGTGACACCTCGAAGGGTGTCGATTTTACAGTTCATCACGTGCTTGCGGGAATAAATAGCGCAAAATTATATTAGACCAACTTATATGGTTCAACTTTATGGTCAAGGCTGAATTGGTTGGAGTTTAAAACAATTCTCGATCGGCACATATGTAAGACGTAGCCCTTACTACAAATTTCTTAACCATCATTCTTGCCCAGTCACTTGGGTCAACAAATGCGGAAAGTTATTTCAGTGTGTTTCAGTGTTTGTTGCTGGTGTGATTACTGTTAACAGTTTCTTCGAAACTATCTACTATTTAGTACTACTACATTTTTCAGCGCAATAATAAAATCGACAACGCAATTCTCCAAGGAACAACACAGAGAAGAATACACACAAGCAGAAACCTTTCACCTTCCTGTAACAAACTGTGAGCCATTTGAACCCAGGAAAGTCAGTTAAACATCCATGGGACGTAACTAACCACGAAAACAAAAAGACAAATGGATATATCCGAAGCAACATTCTGAATTACGTAAAGTCTGACAAAACTGTCGTCCGTTAACAATCCTTCCATTACAGCTGATCTATTTAGACCTGAAGGGGAAGACTAATTAAACAGAACTTATTTTCATTTACAGAAACATCAAGTAAAATAAACGAATGAATACAGTCTCATTTTGGTAGCTGCGTTTCTGAATGAGTCGTTTCGAACAAAAGTCCTTCATTTGCGTAGAAAAACAGCGATAGAAAAATACTTTGGTCAATCCATCATTAGATGAATAAAATTGTACAATTTTAAAACAGTATGTGGATAACGGAGAGAAAGTTTATCGAGGATCAATGTACGATATACAAGACGTTAATACACTCTAGTCACATGTGGAGTAACCTCTTCATCAGTAAGGAAATAAGATATGTTAAGACGTGATCTTTTTGTTCAATGTCATCAATCTCAAACGTAAAACATGCAAGTTATGTAAAAATACAAATGAGCATAAATAGTGACTAGACGCGATTAGAAATATACCAAATATTTCGTAATCAGGACCACTGCGAACAGATAGGTTGCCTAAGCCACTTCTGTGCAAACAATATCTGATAGTAAGTTCAAATAAGCACCACTTCGTAAAAAGTCAGCAACAATATTCTGACTGAGTTTACGGGTAAACTTGACATGTTATCATTAGGTATTTAGCAAACGATGATGTTAGATCTCGAACAGCAAGTACACTAACATGAGGTTGATGCTTTGAAAGTTGTTTCAACCATTTCAGGATGTGTTCAACCACTTGTCTTGATAGTAGTAGTGTGACCACTAGAAATGACAAATGGGCGCTTTTAGAAGGAGTGGTTTAGCATTCCATGCACCAGTGGGTACAGAATTACGGTTAGGCATTTGGGTGGAATTGCAGGTTGGTGATGTGACTTTTGACCAGGGAGCCGCATGGCTTGTAAAAACGTTGTGGAAACAAAGAAACGAATTAATTAACTGAATAGCGAAAGACTCAGCTACGGCCAACATTAAGCTTGAGCAATCAACCGGAACTCGTTAGATTATACGACAGCTTGCAGGAAACCAACTCGGTAGTTCGTATCGACCAGCTACGCAACGACTGTACGGTTGTTTGGGTTCGTCGAAATTGTCCGCAACCAAGTTAGATATTGGTTTTGACCCTGTCTGAATAAGCGCCTCGTAGTGCGACCTACATACCCTACTGTACAATAGTAAGCCAATGAGTGCACAAGCGCTGGTTGATCAACGACAGTCAGCATGTCTATCAAGTTCGGTGTCAGCTGAAGGATCTCTCGAAGAAGCCACGTAGTGTTGCCCCACTGAATGGACCCTTGGTGATCCACTACAATCGATGATGGAAGGGCTCTGTTACCAACATACTACAACATAGATTGCGAATAAATACGAATTTATCTTCCACCGCAGTGACCTCCATGTTTTAATTTAATTACTATCATGCTCCGGTTTAAAGATTGATCAGAATACATATTTTTGCCCAATGCATTAAAGATTTTCTGATGTGTCCACAAAGAAAAGTTTCCATACTCCGCTTAGAATGTAACGAATGAGACCCACCACTAAATTCGGTGTATTGCCTGATTACTGTTGCTTTAGAATAAGCATAACGTCAATAGTTATTACCTAAATACTTTTTAAGGTTTCCGCCTGAAAATTGACGGTTCAGCAGCAACTTCAGCTGCAGAATGCGCTCCACTGAACAAATGGCTAAGTGTGAATAATTTGTTTTCGGATTTCAACAGGGAATTGATACTGTCTAAGTAGTGTGCATCGTCGACAGACAGTCTTGCCTGTTAAAATTGAAATATGTTCAATTCAATACTTCGTCAGTCCAAATGTGAAATTTCCGAGCTCCTGGCGTGGCTTCGTAGCTCAGCTGGTAGAGCCCTTGCCGCATGGTGTGTCTGTCGCTGGTTCGAATCCAGCCGAAGCCCTGACTTTTCACAGTTGGGTCCCATCTAAATTCATAAATCTGCCACACTACTTATTAGTAATACAAATTCTGTGCTCAACAGTGGCGTTGGTGGATTCCAGCGTGAACTGTTTGAGAAATCCTGCCGGGGCAGTCGATCCCCTGGATCATTTGGTGGATTCCATATGAGACAGTGGGACGGGTGGGTAACCGAGTCCAAATGTGAAATTTCCGAGCTCCTGGCGTGGCTTTGTAGCTCAGCTGGTAGAGCCCTTCCCGCATGGTGTGTTTGTCGCTGGTTCGAATCCAGCCGAAGCCCTGACTTTTCACAGTTGGGTCTCATCTACCTTCGTTAGTCATCAGTCACATGGGGGAATCATTGTAAACTCAGCAGTCTCACTACACAACTCGTTGTTACCCTTGGACTAGACGATAAGGGTACGTTGTAGGAACGATTCTTTCAGAACGGATGTGGTAAGTCGAACTGAATGTGACTGTTCGATATGCTCAAAAGTGGACCTGATATTCTCCATAAGTGGGCTAGTTGTGAACAACGAACAGACGGCTAACAATCATCAAATATTTATGCAAACACGCTCTATGTAAAAAAATTTCCACTCGTCACTTTAGATTTGGCGAAGTAACTGTTGGCGAATAAGCCAAGGTTTTTATGTTAACACGTTTGCAGTTACTCGGGGAGGTGAACCATACAAATCAAGAATATATGTCTATAGCTATCTTGATTTAAGTGTCTTGTTGATCAACATGAACCAAGAATGGTTGAGTCGTACGGCCTGGCTAGTTCATAGTACACCACTGTATTCACTCGTTGTTGCAAAAATCTTCTAAGAAAGTTGAACACTTGAATATTGAGGAGAGTGACGTAAGTTTTTCCTACTGAATCGGTGGTCTGTCACCGTCATACAGTGCACTCTGAAGAGCTAAATTTTAAATTCATGATGAAGTTTCGTAAAATGTGCGTTGTCACCATACAACGATACCTACCATGACCACTCCGTATAAAGACAACATCCACACCAACTATTTTCGTGAGAAATAGCCAAATTGTATTAAGTACATACGGCAATAGATGAGCAATCGCCCAAATTTAACAGCGAAGGCTTCCGAATAAACAACCGTTCGACTACGACCAATCTTATAATACTTTCAAGCATGCCCATTGCTGCGTTTAGAGTGTATTCATCTCGCTGTCCATTTGGTAAGGCCTCAGGGATACTGCACTCACAGGAATCTTCCGGAACCACATGGGAACAAAATATTTGGGGTAGGGGGAGATACCACTGTCAACCCACATGTACAGCATATTTTAACAAGTCTCCCAGTAATTCGTGTGTTGTTTGGTCCAGGCTTCCGATTGCGATATCAACCTATCGGTAGGCTTCAAATCAGGTTTACTGAACACGGCTTGTTGCCACCACCATGCCAGTAATCTAACGTACCATTCTGCTATCATTCGTTCAGCTTAGAGTGTGATTATACTTGAACCATATACAGATGCACCGCATATGCAACTATTAACTGTGAAGGCGATTCCGACTGTATTAGAGCACATCCAAGTTGTTTGAATCGAGTCATATCAGACAAGACTGGCCAAGCATACTTTACAGTGATGGAATGAATGGAACCTAATCACTAAAGGTTGAAAATGAAGATATCTTGCCAGTTGCCCCAGTATCCCAAACGGGAATAACGAACTCATAAGCCGAGAAAGTGCAAACATATAGAACGACTAGAACTCTGAACGGTCGGCGCATAACGATGATTTGAACAGATGACCGGTACAGCGACTTGAGAAGTTCTTGGAGTGATCTCTTAGTAATGCTTATATAGGAGTTCATATCGAGTGACGAACAGATTCTCAAATTTCAACGCATAAATTTTGTCAATTTTTAAATTGCGCAATTCTCATCAGATAGGTATCAATATTTCTCCACCGGTAGAGATTGAAAGATATCCAGAACCGGAAATTATTGAACAAAACAGGTTTCAGCGGGTGAAGACACAATTCCGATAGAATATTAATCCGGGACCGTTAAACAGAAAACATTTAATGAGAGAGTGATCCGACCGAACTGAGAAGATGAAAGATATTGAATTAAACAACAAGCGGTTTTATGCTACACCCTACTAGTGCTCATTTTATACACTTGGACTGTTTCAGCCTTTAAGGCAGCCACGTTACCGAGGACTGACGCTATAAAGGTAAAGAACCGCATTAGAAAGAACGTTGTCATAGCCAAAGAGTAATTTTTCCGCACCGAAGTTTGCATAAGATTGTCAGGAAGAAATAATTATTGAGCAAGCATCAACTATTGTTCATGTGATTAAGTGAAACCGAACTCAGTTAACTGAGTGTCAAATCTAAGCGAATGAGCAGGTTTGTTTCTTCACATTTGTGCTAGTCGTCGGTAAGGCAGATTGGTTGGTTCCATCGGTCTATTTTTGTGACTTCTGTTGCCAGCAATTAGTTGATCTCAACATATAATTGTTGAACGTTTGTTTGTCATTACACTGTTTCAGATCTACGATTAACTGCTTTACATTTCTTGTAGGTCTATCAGAAACTTAAACAGAATGCCGGTTACGTAGTTTTGGCAGTGCATTTGTGAATGTCACTACCGTCGGCTACAGCATTGTAACAACTCCAGACTAATAGAACTCGTGATAAAGTGGTGGAAGCGATCAGAACTGAAACCTTGAATGTTACAGTCGTTGTCAAATTAGCATCGTGTGTTGCTCCCAGCCATTGACAAAATCGATCAAACAAGTTTGTTTTGTGAATAATCAAACAACAAACTGCAAATCAATTGCTAACAAAAACGAGTGAATGTCAGGTGCAGCCCATCCACCCACCAGTGAGAATGAGCAGACGAGATCACGAAGATTTGTTAAATTGCGCTAGCAAACTCCGTATTTTGGAGGCGAATGTGAACCAATCAGCAGACGATGTTATAAAAAAATGACAAGCGTTCACCATAATGTTGAAACACTCCCCAGTCTATCAGGCAAATTTAGTGTGTCGCTGTTACAAAAATAGTGAGTCGCTGATGATTTTTTAAGACTGTTCAGACTAAACATTCAACAATCATTTTACCAAGCATTTGTTTTAGGAGTTACAGAACTGTATTCATTTAAACTTGTTTGTAGGTAGGCGAATTAGAGACTTTGGTCTAGGATCAATTACATTTCACAGGGCGTACAGGGGGGGCAAGTTCTTACTTGCAGTCATCCTGGTAATAGGAGAGAAGTATCATTTATATCCCCAAGCTAGCTCAAACAAAAACCTACACCTATACCAGCTATCACCTGTCAGCTTTTGGGACCAACAGCTGCCTCCATAAGAACGTGTACTCGCTTTTGTTTCAACAGAAACATTGCACATCTCTGCAAATCTGCCAGTTTCTCTGACTACTGAATCTAACCCATGAAAACAAATTCATTTAGCTAGACGTTGAAATGTACACTAGTAAGTAATCACTAGTAACACCGATTTACTATATTGGTCACACGTCTAGAATCAGGTTCAGATGCTGATGCAGACTAGCATTCAGCTGTGAGTCCAGGAACTCTAGAGAAGTTGCGAAATGGTCGCTGCCAGCATCCTGGAATGAACTGGTTTCTACAAGTCAATACTTGAGGTGAGATATGTTACATTGGTAATTTTGTTGAAATGGTTCACGAAGTTCAAAATAGTATGCGATAGATCAATCTATCTTGAAGTAACTGATAGTATGACTGCGTTTCTGTAAAGCCCATTACGAATGTTCGATTACAGAAAGCCAATTACTGCATTTTTCACGCCGAATAATTTTCAGAACAATCACATACATTTGCAGGTTGAATAAACATTACTTACCAAGCAACCGAATCCGAGTTGATACAAGCGTGCAGGATTGATTTAGCCGAACTCTTATCCAGCTGGACTATTTTTTATATCTGACTAAACCAGTATGTGGAAAACTGTTTTCAAGGGCCAGGGGATGTGCGGTCTAAATATAGATTGCACGTACAAAGTAACGTACAAGGTCAGGTGGTTTAGTTTCAGATATGGTGTACCGTATTGGGCTTCCAATCCATAGACTGTTGATTAAAGCGCGATGATTCACTCGAGGCAGTTGCGCTGGGTAAATAGTGTTTGGCTTACCAGAATGCCGAAAATCAAACACATTTTGTCGGCCAAATTTACGCGGTTTCTCTGAATAGAATTAACAGAGTAGCACTATTAACTGTTCGCATGTGCACTTAGCCATTACCACCTTAAAATTTATTAAAATGTAGTCTCTCTCAAGCGACATGCAGTGTTAAGTTTGAGCACTCTAGTGAATACAGTCTGCAATTACATACATCGGCAACTAACGGAACAAAACAAGATAGTATTATTGAGCGGAATAGTTGAGGGAGACCGGCCAGAGTTTATCGTCAGTGCTAACAGGGTATGTCTGTGTTCCCTATTATGTTGAACAAATCCGTATTAGAAATACCCAGCATATGAGCATTTCGATGCGTTGTACTATTTCGAGAGTTTCCCATTAAAGAAGGCCACTGAGTTCATTTGTGGATATGCCGATTGGTCGTATTGTTAAGTAAATATAGTAGTACTTCAGGCTCTATAATTAAAGCGTGATTGGAAGGTATAATCGGTCTCTACGGACAGACGGAAGAAGTCACAGTAAGATGAGAAAATTAGCCAAATACGGACCAGAACGGGATTTGATACACATGAATTCACGGTTAAGTCGTGTGGATATACCTGTTGCATCCAACTCTGCATGTATTTGCTTCTCTAGTCAATAATCAAACGCACATTTCATATACCTGCAGCACTGAATTGGAGCCTGACATCCTATCTAAGTTTCCAGAATTCCATGAAGCTGAAACTGACTTGTAACGAAAAGTGCGTACTGGTTAATAAAACAACGCGGTTCGCACAAAGTTATGCATCCCTTTCTTATCGAACAGGTTGAACAATACAATATTGTTTAGCAGAAACCTAGAAAGTAGGGTGTGTGATAATTCCCAGCATCCCCTTTATGCAGCTGGTTCATTATACATCCTTCCAATTGTGAACACTAAATCAAGTCGTCAGCTCTATAGGAATTCTTGTTCGTCGGTTCGTCTTTCGGCTACAGTGGGATGAAGTAGCCAGGACTGCCCATCAGCTTTTCGTTGAATGGTACCAAACAGCATTTAGTTAGTAGTGCACATCCTTTCCAATGCCGGGACTAAAATTCCGACCACGCTTTCATGAGGCAACCGTGTTTACCACTGCGCCAATGTGAAGTCATTGGCACAGGGGTAAACACGGTTGCCTCATGAACAGCGTGAACGTGGTTCTAGTCTCCGCAGTGTCGAGGGTATGCACTACTGACGAGGTCTAATGAGAGCGAAACTCGAGTCTAGTGCTTCTTTTTGAGAGGGACCGATTGGAAAGTCTATGGGAATGCGAGAGCTGCGATCAATTGTGGGTTATATTCAATTCATATGAAAACCAAAATCCCCTATTACTCATTAGCATTTAGTTAAATCGAACAAGATCTACTGTTACTTACCGTTCACTATTATATTGCTCAAGAAGCTTAAAGATTCCCGTGATATCAGCTTGAAGAGAATGCCCTGTCCGGGAGTCATCGAATGAATTTAACAGGACGATTACCATTTCTACTATCAAGGTTTTTCAATAATCTGAACTCTTCTGACGAATAAATGTGGCTGAGCGCTTGCGTACATTAATTCAGTTCCGTCTAATGTGGCTCAAGGGTTAACACATTTAACTCCTGAGAACACAGTAGTAATGCCAACTGTTGCCATGGCAGCGCCATGTGCTGCTGACGAATCTTAACAACAGCAAAACTCGAGTCTAGTCATCATTATGGAAAATGGGCTGTCTGAAAAGCTTAAAAGAATAAAACAGTTGTAACCGTTTGAAGATAATATTCGATTCGTTTTAATCAGCCATCACTAGACAAAATAGTTTGGTGTGCGCCTCCACAAGTTCACCAGGAATCAAGCTGGTGATTCGTGCATTGGCCCTGGCGTTTGTCAAGACCTTGTTAACCTATCAACATGAATAACCTTACTGTTTGCTGTAAGGACAGGAAGAGAGCTACAAAAAAGAATGTTAGTCACAGCGGTTGGCTTTGTAGTCCGTCGTTAATAAAGTCGAAGCTCATGGTTTCATTCTTGACTATTCTGTTCACTACACTGTGATTGGACCTGATTGATATGATATCACGTGACGAGTGTGATAGCTTTCCGAAGATTTCAAGTCGTGAAGTTGACAAGTTGGTGCACAATTTTTGGTCACGTTACTAATAGATACCATCCCATGCCTTATAGATTTTAATGCAAAACAAGCAGTTCTACAGCTAAAGAGATTAGTACTGTAGGACCGGAAAAGTTAATTGCTTCGATCATTCAACCACCAAGTGGAAGTACATCTAGAACTACCAGTCTTTTGGTCATACTTCAGTTTCTTCTGGTACCTCGTTGTGGCCGTCATATTTCGCCGTTCTTCATCACTCTTAATCTATCAACTACCCATCTGGAAGAAAAACAGACCCATACAATACTTGCAATCTGTTCATTGGTCAATGCGTGCAGACGAAACAGAATGCAATGATGCGGGTAAAAGTACATGCCCTATTGCCTGACTGAGCTGAATAAGTGTATCTAGAATTACTAGGCTATAGTTATGGTTGACTGAAGGTCATCACGACTCGAGCGGCCAGTTTACGTGCATCGGAATGGGAACTACATTCAATGCTATTGACGAATTTCCCACTCATTGTTTAGCCACTAGATAGAAACGATGAAGAATAACTAAATAATGTTATATATGGCCTAAAAGTTTGGTAGAACTGGCTAGAGTACAGCAAATGTCAGTATAAGTTTCTATCCCGTAGAACACTTGATTTCTTCAATATACATTAAATCCTATAAACTGACCGTACGAATATGGAACAACAAACAACAAAGCCAGCGTATATTTTATGTTGTTTCTCAACTAACATACACATACCGCAGTACATACATAAACAAATCGGATGGAAGATTCCGTAGTGATCGATAAAACAACTTTGTAACGATATGAAGAAACATAGGAGAGGATTAAATTGTTACTTCACATTTCGCTGAACACCACATCACTCTCACAGTGTCGGTTTGCCTACCATGATATTCGGTAAAAGAAACCTTGCGCTGTCCACATTTTCTAACAGCGTGTGTTAAGCGGAAACTGATCTGCAAACACAAAAGTTGCTAAACAGAACGTTTGCACACCTTGGATTTGATCAGATGGCAAGCGAAATAAGCTAAAAATATGATTGATGGGATAACATAAAGCGTTGCTATTCCATAGGACTGTGAAAATGCTGCGTCTGACCATCGTTGTTTGCCCCGACTGACTCACAGTGAGTGGACGAATCGCATGAACAATATGAGGATTTGCCCTCACGTATTCCAGAATGCTCGGGATGCGCGATCAATTGGTCAGCTACTCACGTTGCACACCATGCGATGGTTCGGTCATGTACTTTGCATACCAGCTGGGTATTTGCCTTACCGAGCATTATATACTGAGATTATCGCCTATTGGGCGAAACCGCGTGGTGGTCAACCAAAATCGTGGTGACGAAATGTGAATATCCTGAGTGTTCCATCGAGTAAAATAGGTTAGTATCGTCCGTCTGTCTGGGGTCTTCGCGATCACTCACACCGCTGGGTAGAAACGTTTGTCGAGATGGCAGTGTGCCGTAGGCGATGGCCTACCTGCATCCATACTACTTCTAGTTCTTCCACTAAGTAGTCTTTTGCTAGTTTTTAACCTTCTTGGTAAGATTTTCTTCTAGGCTATTCCACGTCACTGTTGAGGTGAGCAGCGGCCCAGAACACAATACAGGCTTGTGACTATTATCATTATTGTTACTATTATGAGAAACGTTGCAGTCAGAAGCGATCAAGTCTCACTGTGCATGCACCTAATGAACAACCGAGGTTAAGCTAACACAATTTTGCAGCCTTGATCGAGCACACCATCAGTTAACGGTGCACTGAACACCTCTGATGTTCCGTGTAGTCCATAAGTAGATCCGCTCATTAATGCTAGACTTTTAACTTCACGATCTTTCTGCAATGTGCAAAGTTGATTGAATGTTTATTGAGCACGAATTTTGCAAACGCGCAACCAAATTTATAGTGATACTAAGACAAACACTAATTGAGGTCAGTCACCGTTATTGTTTCCGGTTTTTGTGCGAACATTATGCAAACGCAAGCATTCCGCGTGCCTGATAGTTATGAATTTGGTGGTAAAGGACGTCTGATAATACTTAGATGTTTTAGATTGACTGGTAAATAGAAGTAAATATTGACTGAAACATTTGCCAAATTTCATACCAGAATTCACGGGTTGGGGAATACACGCTATGCTCTTCAAAATTATTCAAGTAGTGCGACTCTTACATATTGCTACTTTTTACAGATAACGCTTAACGTGTTATGTAAGTGTAATTGAAACTTGCACACAGTTTGTTAGATAGATTATTTTTAAACAGCTCCTGGTTATTGTCAAAAATCGAGAAGGTTCTGCTTCAAAGTTTTATGGAGACAATTCCAAAGTGGACCACTGTGATTGGAGATTTGATGTGACTTCCTTTTTTAAGTACACCAATGTATTGTTCGTGCCTGCTAGTTATGAAGGATCGCAGTTGTGTTGATGCCACGTTAATTCAATCTTTGATCTGTCAACTCCAACCTTGATGTTTACGTACGTTTCTCTGGTTCACAAAAGCCAAGGCTTCTTACTTGGGTTCAAGTCCAGTTTGTGAGCAGCCAAGAACTTCGAGCAGTAATCTGTGACGTAAACCATTCACTTACCAGTTAAACCGTCTGCTAAGCAACCGTGTGAATGAAAGGTCTGCTGTTCACTGGGTATCAGGTCTAGGACTGGCTGTAAAATTATGCGACGTTTTGAGAATATGAGATTGACCACATTGTTGCATCTCCAGGAAAACCATTTCACAGCTCCTGTTAAAGCCAAAGACTTTTCAGATCATCAGTTAGTGTCGATATCACGTTGGCTTTAACCTATCCTTAATTCTCAGGAAATCCAAAGAGATTGCTTGATAATTAAGAGGACATTAAAATGAAAACTGATAAGGGAAGAGGGCATAGCTTAGTGAAAATTGAAACAAACGAAATAAACTGTTTGCGCGCTATACTTGAAGAAAGTAAAACAGAGTCTATCATCGAGTATCCTATATTCACATATACAAATGCACTTTAACCGTGTCATCAGCCATATCCTCATTTACTGTATATTGGGTCGAGTCATTCATTTCAGACATGATGATGACCTCTAATTGTTCATTCAGATATTTGTGTTTCAAGCGCCCAATCCAAGTTTGCTGAAAAACAAACTACTACAGCTAGCTCAAAACCTTGAAAATTTCCCAAGTTATTGTAAAAATACCTGCGAAACATATGAGACAGAAATCTTGATTTCATCTTGTATTAAGCTTCATAAAGATGAAGTTAAACATTACTGTCTTCCAAACTTGAAAACAGGATGGATTTGTCTGTTTACCACCAAACGCAGCAAAGAAACATTACAGAAACTTTCGACGTAATTTTGCAGTAAACGCTAAAAGCTGGTCAAGTTTTCGTTAGACCGACGATTGTTAACATAGGGCCGGGTCAACTATAATCGACTGATCGACCAATGGGGTAGTACTCCACGACACGTTGAGTCGTTCTGGACGAAGTGAGACACGGTGATATGTGTGAGATCTTACTCGTCCCAATTTGTGATATGCTAATTGAAGCGACTGTGCGACCACCACTCCGTTCTGCCTGTGCTAGTGACCGGGAATTCACAATAGTGGTGCGTTCAGTGGTCATGTTAGGCTTCAAGTATTTTTGAACAACATATCCAGATGGGGTTTATAGAACTGGTGGCTCGCACGTGCCGTGAGACGTGCCTCCAACTGGGTGGAGATACCGCCACTTTTGTAAGTGATGCAAACATAGATATTCACTTTGTGAATAGTTTAATTCATCACAGCACCTAGCTTTTTCCTCTGAATTTGTCAACAAATATCGACCTGTAGTGATGTTACTTGAATGAAAATCTTAATGTCGATATCTGTTTTGTCTAGAATGATACAGAAGAGGTCTTACCAGGTCACGCTGGCATTAGATAGACACAAAACCATAAAAGTGAAGGTAATATCCGGACCAATTGTGCTTCCATTGGACGGTCTCTAATATAGAGTCTTTGTCAAGATGCTAGGATGGCGAAGGTGTTATTATGCTGACGCTCAATGAAAAGCTGATTTTGGAATAGACCCGGTTCACTTTATCAAACTCACTTGTTGTTGTTGTCATTTTGTTGTCGGTGGTTGGTAGAGCATCGTGCAAATGTCTTTGGCAGAAGTGTGTTTAATTGCTGTTGGCATCTGCTTCTGCACCAAGTAAACAAGAACAATGTTGTCTAACACTAGATGAAACAGATTGCGAAGAAAAACACAACAATAATTCAAACTGATGGAGTCGGTAATCCTCATCAGGCTTTTGCAGTTACTCAAATAGAAGTCATATATGGAAATTATGACAAATTATATTGATCGTTGAAATCAATGTAGGATGTTGGGAGCGTTGGTGAACGCAAATTTGCATTCCGGCACGAAACGTGGACTCGCTCAGACAGTGGAGGAAAAGCTAATTTTTATCCGCCACTCATCCTTAGGCGAGGTTGACGATGAAATAATTAGCCGTAAACATTCAGGCGAGATAGATTTTCTATCCTACAGCAAGACGTTGTATCGTTGTATCGTTAGAAATCCGCCCCTTACTAGTGCCACGCCTTAAACATAGTTTCCGAAGTTCTTTTCTTCATTCTGTATCCACTCTCTCAAATGTTGTTGTCAAGCCGGTTAGGTTGAGAGAACCACAAAACGGCTGTTGAGGAGAATTCCTGAACTGCTCTCGAAGTTGCTCCGTAACGGTTCAAAAAAGCCCACTTCCAGTAGAATCAGCTCTCACGTGAATGACAGTGGCCATCAAATAAATCCAAATAAAGCTTTCCGAGTTATCTAAAGTTTCGTCAAGCCCCCTACAGTGCTGTGAGAATGCTATTGTTATCGATGACCGAAGCTATTGCCTTCAGACTCCATAACCCTAATCTGTGCCCAAAACAGTTAGTACAACCACTCCATCTCTGATGGTCACTTATTCCACAATCACTTGAAACCTGAGCAAGCGTAGACCACTTGACAACGATGAACGCGTGTGTCATGACAGGCACATGTGACTCTTTAACACACTCATCAACACTCTCTTCACTCCCTAGTTGACTGTGATCCACACAGCGTCTTCGATTTTATTAACCCATATGAGTTGTTATAAATTTCATAGATAACCCGCACTTGTGTAGTTGCAAAAGACTGATGAGAATGACCGAATCCGGTTATCTGCACAGTTGACTAATAATGAATTCTACGATATTCTGGAGAGGATGGAAACAAAATATTCATGTATATCCGTTTGCCTATAATTAGGGCTTGACATTCGCTATGTAGATCAGCAAGAATCGGTCCAGCTCGGAAGCAGGCGGTCCTGTTTTCATGGGGCCGCTAGCCATTAATAAATGGAAACCATCCCTCTACGTGGAGAAAGATTCTTTCATCAATACCTTATAACCTTGACGAAGGTTGCGAACTGATATATACGTGTTACTCAAGTTTGCACCCTGGAATAATCGTCTGTTTCCTGAGTTTCTTAAGACATGAGTTAACCACCTGTTACAACTGTCTTCAAGCTTCTAAAGTTAACACATTTTCCCCACACACCCTCGTTCTGACCCATGTATGTTTGATATGACTTGCATTATATTAACGTAAAAGCTAAATAATTACATTCATAAGGGCTAATTCTGGAATTCACTAAGTTCTTTGAACCACATTTTCTATCTTATGATTAATTAGATGCGAGTAGCGTTTGCACAATAAAATGGAAGAAATATTTGAGAGATGGAAAACGTTGCACATCAATAGTTATCATTGTAGATGTATTGTAAGACGTCATCTTTTTTTCAAATGAAGTAACTTTCAAAGTTCAATCTTAAATTTTCAAATAAAGCAAGTCTGTACCTTTTTTTGACTGTGCGTCGTTTCCTGTTGAAACATAGAAATAAAACGTAAGTTACAAGTCACACTTGTACTGACAGAAATGCAGACAAGCCGCCACCCCAACACATGCGAATGTCCAGTTAAATTTGTAGTACGCCTGCAATATAGTAGTGTTGTTGTATGGCAGGCAGTTCCGTTATGAGTAGTATACTACTCACAAGTAGTGTATTGCCCACAGGCGACATTCAGGAACAAAAGGGCAAGCTCCGAACGCCAGATAGACGACGAACAAGGAGAGAATTCGGAATAGTGTGTGCGCGCTACGGCAGAAGTTTCACCAAGGCGAATGACAATAATGTATATGAATGCATGTCTGACGTGCAAATGAGTGTACGTGATTGTGGTTTGATTTTTTATCTGACCTATACGGGAGCTTGCGCAATAAACGCATTTTCAGGCCAAGCGTCTTTTGCAGTCACAATATCTGGTGCCGTGACCAGGCACGTTCTATAGGAAATTTCCTGACATAATTGTGCATAGCACCCAGTGAGCCACGAGATTTGCGGAGGACGTGAGATCTTCGAAAACTCGCGCACCGTTTGGCAAAAGCTGTAGTACAATGTGAACGGCCGATAGACTATGTCACTTTGGATGCACACAAGTCATGAGCTGAGCAACTAAGTCTCACACTCAAATACAGCGAGTTATCTGTCGTGTACCATTCCGGTATGCGATGGACATCTGGAGAAGTGCAAACGGTTTGTGCTTCAAAAGGTACTTTGAATATGAAAAAAGAAGTACTAAGAAACGCGCCGACAGACAAACGCCGTGGAGGCCAGTTCTGTTGCGCAGTAGGCAAACACGACACTTCAATCACTTGATACAATATGTGCTATTTTATACGTGCGGCCAAAATGTGTTTGACTGGATAGTTTGATATTTTCGCGGACAAGGACAAATCTATTTGGGGTGCTGGTGAACAAATGTCCATATCGATACAAAAGTCATAACCGTTTGTGAGGGGCGTTCAGTTTTCACAAAACAAACCGTTTCTAATGATATTTATTTCTTTTACTACAGGGACCAGTTCCACTCATGAAAGCCAAAGTCCTGTCACTCCACAATTTACGCAAGCCGACAGTAATAATAGCATTGACCTAACCACTGATCTCATAGGATTGTCACATAGTGCACTCAACTTCTGTTTATACACTTTTGGTTGCAAGTGACATATACCATTCACGATTTATCCTACAGGGAAAATACCTAGAATCGAACATCAGAATTTGTCATTCTGAATTGTCGTGTGAATGCGGCTGATTCAAGCGATATTGTTGCACAGTTAACAGAATCAAATCAATCAGACATGGATTTCAGATGGTTTACTAAGTGCACCGAATTAAAGAAATGGCGATGAGATCCGAGTTGTTCACTGTTAGTGTGACCAGTAATACGAAGTTGGGCAAACCTGACCACTGCGTCCAAAGTAGTCATCCTGGCAACCAGATACATGCTGTTCGTACATGCTGTTCACGTATATTGAATGTCACTTGCAACTGGTTCCATTCGTCGAATTCTGGCAAATGTTTTTGCTGGTCCCTTTTAAAGTGAATCACGGGATTAGAGATTAACCTTCGTTGGAACTCGTCTTAAATGTTAAGGCAGCATCATGTCCAACACCATACTGTCGTCTCGACAACAGTCAGCAATCAAGAATATCGGAAACTCGAAGCATACCGAAGCTTACTGTTGCAGTCCGTTATCTAACGTTGCACTGAATGGTAAACCTAGTTTAGTGTACCCGTCGACAAACCTCCTTGAAATTGGGGCACCGAATTTGTCGTCTGCTTTCGCTTGGTTGTCGCGTGCTATGCTGTATGAACGATGCTTCAACAGTGTAGTGTGATTGACAGCAAGCAGGTTGATATGGAACATTGTGGTTATTCTGCGACAGTAAACGTTTGAAAAGTTCTGTCGGAAATTTTCAACATCACTGGTGTGTTTGCAATCGTCCACATTGTGGGTGTGTCTTATTTGACACAGGTCTGATGGTATCATTTCTCCGAGATTTGTCAGATATTTCTCCAGATTTGCCTTTGTGTTACGTACTCCACAACGCGATTCAATTCGTCTGATTTGACAGTTCATTTATTCGGCGGAGTCTACTGAGGTGAGCGGATGTGAATCAAACAGTGTGTGCATTGGGTGTATCTCAAACTTCATAGCAAAAGCTTGTGTAACTAGTCAGTTAATTACTGGGGGGTGAAAGACCGGGATAAACAAGTGAACGAAAGTCGGTGGCGGAAACCACTTCACTTTGTCGAAAGACACTACGGACAATTTTGATTGCAATCAGAACGAGACGTTAAGTGTTGATGGCAAGTTTTCCGATAAATAGTAAGAGAACATTTAATACTTCAGGCACTGTTCTGACCATGGAGGGTGTATAGTAGATCGTTAGTTCTAGCACGACGTACAGTTTATACGTAAACTTACCACCCTTCAATACCGGTCATATTGTGGAGGATTGTCAGGCCGGAGGTGTGAGCATTCCAATACTAGGTGGAATACCTCGACGCGGGGGAGAGTTACGTCCGAATACCCATAACGATGAAATGGCGGACAACGGGGGCAATCGGATGAGCCATCGCTCGACCGGATCGGACCAACGGGCGAGACATGGCAGGCAAAATAGAATGGACGATGAAATCGGAGACGCGATTATTCCAACACTCGGGGGGAATATCTTGACACCACCGTGAAATACGATCAAAGCCCATTGTGGATAGATAGAGAACAACACAAGCGACCGGACGAGCCATCGCTCAACGAAATCGGACCAACGGACGAATAATAGTAGGCGGAAAACCCTCGGATAGACGGCGCCGATCACACACATAAACCGGGCAGAAGTGCACACGACACGCGAGCAGAAACTTGGGGGTGTTTTAGACTGGAACGCTGACTCATAAACGCGAGCGCGCGTGTAGCATGCTAACTAGCGTGTTGGACAATAAAGATTGTGCTTCATTGGACGCCTTTTCGCTACAATGTCCGTTTTCACTTTTGGTGCGATAAAAGTGACCCGCTAAGCGAAGTTTGCAGTGATCGAAGTCTCAACGTGGCGTTTCGTTCGACAAATTGCGTTTGTGGATTATTCTTCCCTATGGCGTTTGGCGGCACTGATCCTGTTTGTTTGATGCGTAACAGGAAGGCTGCTACAAGCTTGTAGTCCACACTGGTCGATCTACCATATCCAATGTTTTCGGTGTACATCAAGTGAATTTAAATTTGGGAGGTTTGTATCAGTCACAAGTGGAAGCTTGAAAATGTAGGTTGCTTTAATTTTCACAATTTAGGCTAAACCATATTGAAGATGCGAGGCAGTTGTATGGGCGGGCACAAATTGGTCTCCAGTAAAGTGAAACCGTGACACTTGTGGTGAATGTCTGGTTACTTCAGATAACCTATAGACTTTCGAGCGTCGACCCTGCTTGTTGAGACCAGTTTTATTGTTGAATTAATTTAGTTTGTAAGAAATGAAACCATTTATAATGCGTGTCCACACGGAAAATTTTGTTTTCACTACATTCTATCAACTATATCACATTTGTCCCTATTTGACATTACCTAGTTGAGCGTGATGATAACTTGAAACCTAACAATTAACTTGCCGTAAACAATCCTTGAAAGTGCACCCTTTTCTGAATCTACTTGCCTCGACATTAAGATGAATTTGTGGTAATTTAATTAGTCTTGTCTAATGAAATTTAACCTCAAAAGTATTGTGGGTTTAGGTAGACGTCGACACATCCGCCATGCTGGTTACTTTTCACACAGAGACTAACGGGAGCTGATAATGCCTAGTGGATTCATCATGGTCATAATAACTAGCGTAAATGAACTTCCGCTTCGTGTTTAAGAGATGCGATTGCTGGTGACAGGTATTGCTACTCAGCTGAAAGCAGACTATTCTTATACTCTTATACGACTGATTTCAATTTGTTTCGTCGGGCTGTTTTGCAATACGATATTCCGGTCCAGATTTGCAATAGTGTGCGGAATTTGCGAGCATGGAATATTTCTAAGTAGGCCAGTTGTCCCAAACTGGTTAGAGTTACCTGGAAGTCCCAGAGTCAGAAGCTGCATTCTAGTTGTGAATGTACATAACCGGCGGTTGAATGAAGATGAGAAGTGGTTTGTTTACAAGACTTATTTAGTCCATAGTATTAGCAGCAGCATCGGTATGAATACAATACGGACTGAGATTGTTCCTTTGATGTTCGCAGCCATGAAACAGTGATTCAGGAATGAGTAAACGCATGCAATATACATCAAGTTAGAGCTCACAAAAACTCCCCAGCATGACGGTTATCAAAATCGACTTTTGTCTTGATACAACAAATGAATGATTAGTTGTTATATAACCAAATCAGCATTTTGACTGTATCAAGCGACATACGTCGATTGCATTAAGAAACTACAGAAGATTCTTTGACAGAGCTTCCTAATAGACAGATAAACACTACCTACCTACTACGGTCACGTATCTGGTTACTCTTACTCCATTTGCAGTGGAATACAACTATCCGACCGCTCATGCCGTATTCATGAATCATTTACAGATTATGAGATTTCAACTGATACCCGTTGCGTTTTCCATTAGTATCCCACCATACAAACTGGTGTGACGATATTGTGAAATATGGTTTACTTTCGATAAATGTCAATCAAATCGGTGGTTCAGAACAACATCCAGATAAATACGGTCAGTCAAATTGTCCGATATCACTAAACTGCCAACAGTTTCTACATGTCCGATGTGGATTTCTTCCGTCAAAATGCAATTTACTCGCGACGACCAAACATTCACTTCCATTCGTTTGTTCTAAAAATATGATTATTGCAGGAGACACAAAAAAACTAAACCACAACCACACTTCCAACAGCCACCTTCATGTATTTCCTAATTTAATACACTTCAGAATAAAAAACAAGAAGGAGGCATTCGAACGTTATATCTTACAGCATTATACACGCATAAATTCAATGGAAAATTTGTCCATCAACTTCAGTTCACATACGACACTCATCGTCGTTAGGCGCTACCCAGTTTGTCGAAAATGGAGTAAACTGGCACACTATGACTTGCCACTTCACATCTGTTGCGGAGTGCGATCAGCTCCTTATTTCGAATCAATGTGTAGGCCAACTGCCATCGATTTCGATTCGATCGACGCTTGTGTAGATCAGTGTTCACACCATAACTCTCTTCAGCTGAATCAATTTCGCCGTGATGATTGTCAGAATGAACCTCACTCTTAGATTCAATATCCAATGCGGGACTCACCCGGGAAATTGTCAGATGCTCAGCGGCCTGTTTATCTTCTGTACGATGAAGCAACCGGTTGAAAGCCTCAACTTCCGACATGAGAGCTGCATCGAAGTTACGTTGGTTCAGTGTACCGTTCTGATGACACGGACTCAACAGAGCCCAAAGACCGGTCCGGAAAGTAGGGTTATTCTTCAGCACATCTGCATAGAGAAATCCCAGGAAGGCTACATAACCTGTGTCCATGAACTGAATCGGTTTTCCAAGCGGGGAAATATCCAGTCGGGAAATGCACAGAGCGCTGCTCACTGGACAATACAACACTCGACCGAATCCACTAATCAAACCGAAGAACACGTTATAAAAGCTGGAGAAGAAAGTGTATAGTTGCAGAGACCGAACATTGTTAAATCCATAACTTCTGCCGCGATGTTGCGTGAATAAAAATCGTATCGCCAGTTGCTGTATAATCCCAAAAGCAGTCATAATAAGGATCCCGGGCCACCAACTACGTAGAAATTGAACTAGGAAATCCTTGTTCGTGAACGCGTTCAGCGTCACCACCGCGGAGAGGAAAACGAAAATGACTATGTACAACAGTGTTTGTAGATAATAGCCACAAGCCATTAGGGCCACCTGGTAACTGGGATAAAGGATTGTGCCTCTGGTAACCTTGAACGCATTCAGCCATTTTGCCATTTCCGGGATCGCCTTGAACCCATTTCTGTAAATATCTATGCTCAGAGTTTGATAGTGGAACATAATTCGAAAGACGTTGAATACGTTTGTAATGAAGGCCAACGAAGTGGCAAGAATGATGCAAATCCACACAACATCAATCCAGTAATAGATGTATTCGTATTGCATCTGTATGATGGTATCCG
>JTDE01005921.1:16224-47307 GCA_014338405.1 Paragonimus skrjabini miyazakii
GTTAGGTGATTGGCAGTAGCATATTTTCGCCTATCCACCCTGCCATGTGCAGCAGATACAGCGAATCGGTTTATCCTGCGTAATTGATTGATGCAGTATGGTATTTGGTTTATGTTGCATATTCATGGGTTTTATGGGCTTAGGATACTGCCAGGATGCCCAGACCTAGACAGGAGAGCGATTAGGGCCCTCAACCAAAGCCTTTGGCTCAAAAGCCTGTACCACAAGGCAGCAGGTGACACACACGCAGCAGCATCAACCATCCAGGACAGTCACATCCCAAGACATTCGGCACATTCACATAGAGATAATACTGCACAGACAAACCAATCACATACAGAGAATCAGACCAGGCAAAAAATAAGATAGCAAACCGAACCGAAACGCAACAGACTGACACCACACACAACGGATGCATCTGCTTTTTGTCTGGCTGCTCCCCTTTGGCCAATCTGACATGGTTGAACCTGTAACGACCGAGGTCGCAGTCAGCACAGCCTTCCGGATCAAAACAGCACACAAGCCTGACCACCACGCCAAGGTAGCAGAAAAGGTCAGGCCAGTTACTACTACATCTAGTAACACAAACGTATTTGAGTAAAATGAGATAGATTTATTAAATTCAATAATCCGCGGAGTGGTCTTCTCAAGAAAGTGAATATCACCGATTCTGTTGCCATACTGGGTAGTTTTGTAGAACTTTCTGTCTGATTCACGTTTAACTTGACGTACATTCAAGTGTTTTTTAACTGTAAAAATTAATCCCCACAGACTACTTAATCATTAGTACAAAGAAGCACTCCCCCACAATTTTTTTGATGTAGGCTAACAAAATCTATCTTTGAAGTTAATATCCCGGGTCTGTAAACTGATATCAAATGAAATGCAGTTATGTTTCTTACCATTTGTTCCAAAAAAAACTGTACGCAACTAACATGCAATTCTGGTTCGAAGTTCACGCGCTGTTGTTTGGCTAAACCTAACATGAAATCAGCGGAACAAAGATTATCACAGTCACACACAATGGCAACATGAACAACGAGGTTTCCAAGTCGTAAAGTACACGAGGATTTTATCACCCATAATGTGAACATTTACGATGTTTTCACAGTTTCCAAGACAGAGAACTTGCTATGAATGCTAAAACCTCATGGTAGTAAGGTTTACTTATTATGCACTATAACGCTTACCTGCAAATAATTGTTTCAGATTTCCTTGACAACTTTCGCGGCCTACGTTCTGTCTTCGCCCACTCATGTGCTCGACGCAAAACAAGCCTTCGTCTCATTATCCCTACTCAATATCATGGCATTTCCACTTTACATGCTGCCTGTTTTACTCTCCGTCATGGTACAAGCGAATATTTCTCTGAAACGAATTGAAAAGTTTCTTCTGCTTCCCGAGTTGCTCGACGGAACAGAGGCAGAATTGAGTGGTCCTCGTCTAAACAATGAATCCCAGACGGACGATGATAAAATGGCCACCCAGAATAGCGGTACGTCTTCTCCCCACTTTGGTGTTCGTTCATTGCTTCAAACAGTTGCAAGCTGCTGGAATCTAAAATGTGGTTTCAACTGATAGCAAACGTGTTACGAGACGTCAAAATTTTTTTACTCTAAATAGGCCTTGTTATTTGACGTACGCCGTTACTTGCCATTAAATCCGTAAAGTCATGACTGAAAGTGATTGTTCCATAAAGTCTAGAACAGATTACGGAAGTTCAAATAGTTATCAGTTTTATTTCATAAGTTCTGTTTTACTGAAGTAAACATCATGAATTCTGCAAGCATTTACTGCACACTCATTGAATTTTTAATAAGGACAAGAGAAGTGTAGGGACAACAGCTTAAAATCTCTCAGATTTCCATCTGCGAAGCACTAACACCACATGCAAAAGCGGTTTTCAGGTGCCTTGGCCTCTGTTTCTTTGGGCGCTTACTTTGTACTTTGAACAATGCACAGTCCGTCTTCCTTGGGCACTTTAATTGACACGTCATCACATGATATTTCGAGAACGATGTCAGTGGCTCTTTCAGTTTGCTTGCTGGTTGAGATAATTAGCTGAGCTCGTTCTTCAGAGAGCTCGGCCACTATTATTCTAAGCCGATTCTTAGTTCATATAGGGCAGGGTATCCTCTGCTTGTTCTATTGCTCATAGACATCTTTTGGTTTGAGGCTTTTTGACCGGGATCGTGATGAAGCACTAATCAGCCGTACAATCGTATGAAAAGTGAAGACAAACGATACTTTCAAGCACTGTTAACTAAACGATTGATATTATCGGTTCCAGGTAACAGCTTCAAAATGACAGTGCTGTTCAGAACTGTGATTTGTTGGTGATTTTATCTGCTACGTTTTGCAAATTCTTCCAGCCAGTCATTGTCATCCAATAGCTGCCTTAAGGTATATATCTTATCTTCCGAAATGTCATTCAGTCAACTAGCGAGCAAACGAGCCCTATTTTTATGCCTGTGGAACAACGATGTGAAGTTACAGTAATTTTCAGCCGGGACTCAAATATTTTCCCATCGTTAGCAAGCAGCATAACTGAATCCCCTAGTCCAACCATGTTGTTGTTCAGCGTTAACGGATGAATAGTAGCCACTTTTTTCAGGGTAAAATGTATGTTAAGATTTAATCAAAGCATATAGTCTGAAAGTGTTTTTCACGAGAATACAATCACTGGTGAGTTCGACAATATCATTAGTGTATAAGCTAATAAGTTCCGGGTTGTCCAAGCTTTCTGAAATTCCATTGCATACAATAAGTTCGGATGTATCTTAGGGTAGGCTTTGTTTTCAGATATGGCCATTGTGTTGACTCACACAGTAAGCTAGGTCTTCTAATTTCACTGTCGTCATTCTGTTTGCACTTTATTAGAGTATATGTGAAGTACTCAAAAATTGGCAATTTTTTATGATTGGACATTGGCAAAGAACGACAGAACGCCCAAAATATAGCTGTCAGTTTTATAAATATGTGCACTAGTCGAATTAGATGCTAACCAAAGATTACCGTTCAGATGGCTTCTAGACAACCTCGTACGTTTTTCAAAATTTCCGTTACCCAGTTAAACGGTTCATGTTGCATGGTGTTGAGTATGATCAAAGTCTGATGTAAGGAAACTATATATATACATATATATATATATATATATATGGCAGCTCGTCTAACTGCAAAAATTTAGTATGAGTTATAAACTGTATGACAGCAACACGATGAAATCTTCACAACTCCATCATTCCATTTTTCTAGTCATTTTATTTGTTGCCGCGCTCTAGTTATGAAACTTCACTCCTACATATGCTTCCCAACAGTAAGCAGCCAACAGTTCCTCGCGATGGTGTGTGAACTGTTGGAAAATTCGGTAAGTTTTTATCACGTGTGAGTACGGGACGGTGTCGAGTACTAGCATTCTGTTTCTGCATATCCCATGGATCAAGGGGTTAAAATTTGACACGGAAACATTTGTGATACAGGCGCAAAGGTTGTCAAGGCTACAAAAGGATTTATGGACCAACAACCAACAAACCAGTATCACAGCTTGTATGACGCACGAGACAACCCGTAAAGGATGACGGCAACAATCATGGCCGAGGAGGCACCGAGTAGTACGAGTTCGGGTGATTTAGCTAGTTTATTTTAAGAAGTGGACCAGTTTCTCGGCAAGTTGTTTGTATGTTTATCCTGACACTGTTATCGTTCTCCGACTATAGCATACACAGATAATAAGGAATGGAAGCTGCTCTTGATGGAAGGCCTAACGGTACACCTTCAGGTAAACGGTGGATATTCTATGACGAAAAGCTTGTTAACAAATCGGACTGTTATCAAGGTTTAGAACAATGTCATTTGCTGGCTTCACTGCATACGTTATTACTGACAACCATGCTCTGTCGATGCTGGTAACGGCCTCCTCTGTTACTGTTAGTAAGTTGGTGTCTAAAGCGTTTGAAAATTTACTAGATGACAAGGCGATTTTTTATTGGAAGGAGTCATTTTCAACGTACTGCCGAGTTGCTCAAAGCCAAGGATGTTTACCGTTTATCACAGTTAAACTGATGTAAAGTTACCGAATTTTTCCGACACTGCTAAAACCATATTATCAAGAATGACATTTTATACTTTTATCACAGAGGAGGCTGTGTTAAAGTGCCTTCAAAGTTACTACTTTAGGTCATCTTTCAGTCCTATGTTGCTTGATTACCTAATTTTTGTTAGTTTAATCATTCCGATTTCTGTTTGTTTGCACATGCATAGAGACCCACCAAATTGCGCTTTGTGTAAAACGCACAAACACTGGGTTCCTTTTAACTATTAGGACAAAATTATGACGAAAGATGCTATAACATATTAACATTAGGTTTGCACTCATCAATCGCAAACCTAAAACATGCATGCTGTGTACGACAGACAAGTAAAGACGGGGTGTGAAGAAACATACACTCATACTAAATATTACGTCATCACCGCTACGGCAGCCCGATGGGTTGCCTCAACCACTTTTGGTCACTCAACGCTGACCGGCGTGTCCCGATCAGCAGAGCTTTGCTAAAGGTCAGTCACTTCGGGCTGCGATTGCGCAACAATATTTTGAATGAGCTGACTGGGCCAGCTTGATGATCTATTATCATGAGATGTCTAGTGATCGATGATGTGAGAGTCCTAGCAACGGATTCAGTGGTTTAAAACTGTTGTATCATTAGGTGTTCTATCTACTTCTGAACGTGTTTTGCTACTCGCTGAGTTAGCTATCCTGTCTATGTGAACGCCATTGCAACTGCGAAGTAAACGGGTAGACAGCTATTGTGGCTTTCACGTTATTTTGAAAAATACTGAAACATGCATTTAATATTATGGCCCACTATTTATTTTTTTGGGTTGTAAGTGGAGAGGTGTCAAATCATCCCAGAGACGAAATCCGCAGGGTGTACATTCAGCCGTTCGGAAGGAAACTTGACGGGTTAGTTAGCTACTAACTGCTTCTCATTGATGAAGTAAGCTGGAAAGGTGTATTATAGTTCGGTGACGTTTGGTCTACTGTTGATCTATCACCTTGCACCAAATATTTCTGTCTGACGACTGCACCATATTCATAACCCATTAAGTCAAGTGACATAACGGCAATATTAAGCGAATCCAAATGTCAGTAAGCTCAAATATCCAGTTTTTACTCAGTCGTTTTTCCGATAGATCACGAATTACAACCTATGAATTCATGACAGATGAAACCATCTCTTGAAACTCCTTCAGTGAGTCCGGACACAATCCACTTCAAACTACACTGGCTACGGCTACAAAAAACGTAATAGTATGTATAGTGGTTCGCAAGGCTTGCTATCAACCTAAGCCTCCACGATCTGTTTTCACCTTGTTTGAGTTTACCAAGTACAGATGAGCAGAGTCAAGTTTTAACCAGTAATGCCTTACGTTATGAGCCAAGGCCCTTGCGAGCTCCGTTACTAATCAATACCTGTTGTTGCCATTATTAAAAAGAAGATAGTCCATCAAATTAACGAAAATAATTTGTGGACATGTTATACTTGGATACAACCTTATACTTGAAATCCTCATGGTGAAAGCCTTAAGAAGTTATAATATGACCAAATTGTACCGCACGTATTTTCATTTGTACTCTGGATCTCGTGTTATTTAAATACTTTTTTTTACCGAATAATTCATGCCGAGCTAAACACCAGAAGGATTTACCACTTTAGTACTCACTGTCCATATTTATATAAATTACATATGCATTCAAACACTTAGAGTTAACTTACGGACGGTATCAAAACTGACAGGAGCGTTTAGTATATTATTATTCTTGTAAAAACATCCCCTCACTAAGTACAAAATATTTCAAACACTAATTGTCAAATGTTTTTTACTTAGTTGACTAAGGGGACAAAGACTATAGGTGTCGTAGGATGTCCACAATTCGTTAATACACATCCATTGCGTGTACACAATAATCAGTAAACAGCATAAACGTATTCTGTTTAGGCATAAAAACGACGTTGTTCTGGAATTAGGTTCCTTTATTATGGAAAGATCATCACTTAAAATGCTAAACGGTTGCTGAAAAACTGGAACTGGGAGTCAGATATTTCGGAATTAGAAACGTTTTCCTTATATGCGGTATACGATAATGTTTACGATTTTGACGTCCTAGATACTGCATTGACAATATCAAACGGAACTTTCGGATGGGATCCTGAAACAATTCTTTTCCGCCAGTAAGTCACTCCCATTGTTGCCTACAGATGACCGGTTGAATTTTCACATATTCCCTGTTGTACGAGTATAGCTTAACACACGCTGCATATCAGTGAGGAAGTGCTTTGGTGAGTTTTGAATGCATGTCTGTCAAGCTGTCGTTTAGTACAATCGTTCTTCATTGTTTTGTGAGCTGTATGGTATAAAAGTGGCTTACCAGCGATCAGGTAACCAAATAGTATACATATTAAGATGATTGCCAAATGAAAGAGCTGATATGGAGACTCAGGGAGAATGTATATTCTGATTGTCCGAGTTTCTCATCCTCCCGATTGAAACCTAAAAGACAAATTTCACCAGCAAAAAGCCAAGCTCTCAGGCGTGGTCCGAGCTGGCTAAGTGTGATACCGTTACATTCTTTCTACTAGTTTAATCGGACTATTCTTCCTCTAACTGAACCGTTTTTTTTACTGTACAGTGGATGATCTGTGTTGCAGTTTCAAGTCAAGTTAAACTGATACCAGGTCATTATAGGAGAACTGAACTGAAATTATCTGAAAAGAATCTGCACCGTCTTTATGCAACAGTACAGATTGCTGAGTCACATATAACTTTTTCAATGTACAGACCACGGAACTCATGACAAATTTTACCTCAGCTCACTGTAGATTCCCTTTGTCTTTTTTATTTACATGGCCGTCATAGGAGAGCTGTAATAAAAGAAGATAAACTAATTCGAAATCTTTAACAATCTTCATTGCTTTTCTCCTCTATTTACCACATAACAGTATTGCATTGTTGCTGTATTATTCCTTGATGCAAACATCGTAAAAAAAATAATTTGCTTTGGTACTTATACAAAAATGCTAAAAGATCAAGATTTGATAGATCTTCTTAAAAACAATTTAATTCTGCCCATATTTCTGCTTCTTAGAATTTTCTAGGTTAGCCAAACTAAACGGTTACTTCCGTTGTCCCAATAACAGTTTCAACTGCAGGATTTTTTGTTAATCTCTTGTGGCAAAATTTGGAAAACTGAGTACATTACAGTGCTAAGTCGCGTGAAAGTGTATTTATCCAGTATTTAATTCCTTAGATCTATTTAGAAGCACGAATTAAAAAGAAACACAACACGTTTGCATTTTTTAACAAGGGGTGTCTAACATGGGATAAATAACAAGATTGTCAATTCAGTGAAATAATTGAACTAACAAAACGCATTACAAATGATGCGATTGAAATCACCGGAAACCGAAACAGACTATGTTACCGTAGATTGTTTTCTAAATGTACAGTCTCTGTTTAGATCTTCGATTACCTTTAACAACTGTGACCTTTGTGCAACAAAACCACAAAGTAACTAAGACTATGAGTGACGTGTCCACTTTCAATTATGTGACCGGTGGTCAGGGTGGTAAGCAATAAGCCTAGTTTCAGTTTTTGATGGATATCACTTATCTGGCTCATAACTCGAAGTTGTCATAAAGTTCACTTATCTTGTTGCTTATTTAAAGCTGCATATTTGTGACTAAAAATGCAATCTCACGGTATACATGTGTAAGCAAACGTTCGGTGTGACAATTAACGTTCGACAGAAGAAACACATTTATCAAAACGTGAAGAGGTGTAGCCTATGTATGTTGAGCTAATTTATGACTGGAAAATTCAAAGAATCGAAAGTTTAATCCGGGATCATTTTTCCAAGACCTTGAAGGGCATATCATCGACTGACTCACAAAGTCAACATCTCATTTCCCGTCCGTTATTTTTTCAGTTTAAATTATTCCATTGCACGAGGCCAACTACACTTCATAATCGGAGCGGTCGGTTCTGGAAAGTCATCATTGCTGTGCGCTATTTTGAATGAAATGCACTGTTATCACGGTGTAACGCGAATTTCTGTGAGTGTGTGTTCTAGATAGATGAATACTCTCATTTTTAATCTTGTGAATGAATGGAATTATGAAGACTTTTGCAGTGAAAGTGATGTTTAGCTGCCACCCCTCTGCACGTTGCGCTAGACAGTTGTACACGCCATTATAAATACGAATGACTAATGCACGCAGGTTTGTAACGTAATACGACTTTTATTACAAGGTTTATATATTGCATCTGCTTAATGCCATTATCCACATGTGTTAGCAGTGGATGTTGACTAGACATTTACCACCTACGAATGAGGCTGGGTGGTTGCTTCACACTGGATACAAGTAGATGCTAGAGTAGTGTTCCCTGTTAACCTGAGAGTTCATCCTAAGCTGCAACTTTGGTGAGTTATCGTCGAGATGGTCACTTGGGCAAAGTAAATGCCTGACAAATGTTAAGGGTGGTGGAGGATCGCTTGAGTTAAAACTAGATTGCCGTTTACTTGCTGACGATCTGTTTTGAATGACCATCTTTTAGTTAGTTTAGCTGAATAATGTCTTAATCAGAGTAAACTAATCTATATTGCGGTTACTTGTTGCATGTTTGCATTGAAAACATTGACCTCTGAATGAGCTAGACCTCACAGGCTTGCATTTTTAGTCGAAAATAGGAGCAGACTACCGGACTGAATATGATCGAAAAACAATGTAGACGAAACGACTTAAGCAGCCTAGAATTCGTTTCTGATTTGCCCTGCATTCAGTTCATGGGTATTTGGTAGATGGGTTACGACCATTTCAAACAAGTGTATTTCAATCCTGTTCACTGGCGGTAACGCCCAGGTTTTTCTCTGCAAGTATATACCCACAGCAGACCGAAAAACAAGAATGTATTATGTTGCGGTAAGACGTTTTTTTCAGCAACTGCTTTTATCTACTGTCCACGAGCAGCAAGTAAATGAATAGCGCATAGATGTTGTTTACCACATCCTTTTCGTTTGAAAAAAACCCAAGAAAACTGTAATAAAATGCTGGTTCAGCTGGCAATCAGTCAAGCACCCTGCGACCTTTGGAGCAAACAACGTCAGTACAATCGTCCTACAATCATGCAATTCGGTGGGATCATTTTTCAGCGTCAGGGAGCTCTTTTTTTATAGAATAATTAGTTTGACAGTACTCATAATGCTGCTGACGACTTTACAACGTACTTCTTCAGTAATGCACTGGCAAAAAGGGATTAACTTGCAGACGTGCAAAGCATTGAACGATTTCGGAAAACAGTTGTGATTGTGAAAACCTGTAAGTTGTTAATAATGGATGGAAGCTGTGTCTGAAATATTCTTTACAATACTGTGTGAAGGAGGCAGTAAATGCGATAGGTTTGAAATGCAGCGTAAAAAATGGTAGGATAGCGCTGGCATACTTGCAAAGTATAATGTCTCCGACGCGTTTGTCTTCACGTTCAGTCTTATGCCATTTCTTGTTAGACATGAATAGGAAGACGCCCCTTTATGATCACAAATATACTCTAAAAACAGTCAAGATTTCACAAAAGGGATATTTATGTCTGTCTTATCAAGTGAAGGAAGAAACAAGCATTTCCAGAGAAGCGTCTATCACGTTTTAAGATCGACGAAGTAACTTCTCTTCCGTCACCTGAAGTTGACGTTGACAAACGTTTTCGTCTGACTTCTTGTATAATAATAATCATGTCAATCTTCTAAACACCTTGAGAGGAAAGCCAGTTGCAGCAAAATGGGACGTCGGATAAGCCCGAGTTAATGACACTAGTGACACGTTGGCGTTTTGCCAGCTAAATTACAAAGCTCCTCCGGAATCCTAGGAATGTTACATGTGGACTCAGCTAGTCACCCAAGCTTTTTGTCGCATGAATCGATCAAATGATCTATGATCTATTGTTGAAGTAGCTCACGATGAAATCCACCGAAGCCATCACCGAGCATTACTACTGAACAGTTTGACAGGTTTCATAATTTATAAAAGACCTAAGTTTGAAGTCTATGATTTAGCTGAATTCGGACAAGCGACAGAAATAAAAATTTTTGCGGTCGGGTTAATTGTAAATAAACAAACACGTCGGCCGTCTTATTGCTAACTGTAAGGAATGTCGCGTTTAGAAACTATTCTCAATTGTGTAAGTGGTGTGCAATATTTTTAGGAGAAAATCCTAAACGCAGCGGAAATAAAACTTTTGTGAACTCGTGTAGGCAGTACACACACAAGTCCTACGGTTCAAAATACAAATGTTTAAAACTGAAACTGACAAGTTGTAATGGTTGTATGATGCGAATGAGGAAATCTTATCATTCACGCCATATCTTGATGGGAGAATATACGAATTTGACTGAATGAAGTCCAGCATAAATGGATCTAATGACTCTCGAAGTTCTGATCTGTTGCATCTGCTTGTCGGTCAGATATATAACAAAACAACTTGCGAACACGCCGCTGATAATATTGACAACACGAAGTTAGCCGGTCATATATATCAATTAATAAATCTTTTTTCTTGGTATCCTCTTGTTTTAGCCAACAGTAGACTACTGTACCCTGGGAACTCGGGCTAAAAGTATCAGTCAAAAACCAATTTACTTATGTGAAATCCTCATCTCTCCAGCGGCTTGAATCTTCCATATCTTTTGGTGGATTATACGTATCTAATAAGGTGGAAGTAAGCACGGATTTCAGTTTGAAGTTAGACATGAGGCAGAATTAAAAGTTTTAATTCGGGTTACCGTTAGTTTTATTCCTAGGCGTTTTCTTATCGCAATAGTACCGACTACAAAGTACAGCCAGTCCACTACGTCTGAGCTACATCTGCTGGTCACGTTTATAGTCCTCAGGTTGTTAGGCTGAAAATCTCCCTGACACACTCCCCGTAATCTGATATTTTGATAAAATGGGTTTCGTATGGTCAACAAGCCCGCCGACTCAGTCAGTTGCACTAACAGGTTTACTCAAGCTACATATACAGTTAACACGTGAAACCTACACAGAGTGGCAAACCTGCTACAAGCTAATGCAGAACAGCTTTAAAAGAAGGAAAAATGTGTTTTCGCTATCACGATTACCGCAATAAAAGACAAAGAAGCACCGTGTAAATAATGTATTGCTTAACCAGATGAAAGATCTTGTTTTAGACAATGTAGCTAACAGGCCGCCGAGTCTAATCTTTGGATGAGCAACTCACCTGACCCAGACCTTAATCATCCTTTCTAGACAGTGCGTGCTTATTGTAACCTAGTGGGTTGTCATCTATGTCAGTTGTCACTTTCACAGTGATCGCCATCCACCTTCTTCCTGAATGTGTCAGAACAGGTGAAGCATCATTTTTTGTTACTTAATGATGAATGGAAAACTATGTACAAAACATTTGAACCCCCTTCTTAGGGTTCTGTTGCATACGTACCGCAACAAGCATGGTGCCTCAATGCAACGGTGCGTGATAATATACTGTTTGGTCGTCCACTTGAATGGGAGTTTTACGAGCAGACAGTAACGTGCTGCTGCCTGCAAGCGGACTTGGAGCAACTTCCCAATGGTGATTTAACCGAAATTGGCGAGAGGGTAAGTCGCAGAACATGTAATCTCCCCTTCTTCTAAGTTGTCCAATAATAATATGAAATGAAATGAATTATTTCCGTGTTATTGAAATGACATGAGAAAGAAAACTGTCCTTGTAAACTCAGTTGACTTCTATTCATAAAGTAAGCAACAAGACGAAAAACTTGAAAGTTGGGCTATTTTGAAACACGACGAAGCACATCCAAGTTCAGAACCGGATAATCGTAACACAGGATGGAACCGACAGTTAGTCCTGGTGACTACCAACGAAATGATGAACGGCTGTTTCAACCTTGTTGAGGCTGATCAACATTAGGCTCGCCGAAAAACCCAACTTACATTTGCTTGGCAGGGATTTGTGCAAGCACATAGATACACTCATTGACACGTAACACTAAATTTCACGGGCTTGGATCAAGGGGCCAGTAAGTGGCATGAAGCGAAAAAGAGAATGGATGACTAGCAAAATCGAAAGGTAAATGACCCGATATTAATCAGATAATCTTGTAAATGCTGTTCCAAGTGCTAATTTTTTTTCAAGTTTAACAGTAAGTTCTAATTATGGTAAAAAAGTGGAAGTGCACATTTTTGTAGAATGTATTGTGTACATACTGTTTGATGTCATGGTGATCACGACTAGTTTCATTATTTTAACTCCCTTCCATGGTTGAAGGGAATAAATCTGTCGGGAGGACAAAAGCAACGTATCAGTTTGGCCCGAGCTGTCTATCAGCGGTCCGATATCTATCTTCTAGACGATCCATTGTCTGCAGTGGACTCACATGTTGCCAACAGTCTTTTTCGAGATGTAATTGGTCCAAGTGGCCTATTGAAGCACAGCACACGGATTCTCGTAACTCATCGACTAATTAAACTGCAGCAGGCTGATCAGATTGTGACTCTCTGCCGTCAGAGTCTCGCTGCAACGAATGCAACGGACGAGGCAGTGGCCAATGGGGTACCGACTGGTCTGGTGAACGCCACATATGAGGAGAACGGAGATGTCGGTGCAGAAGCCATTGTTCACAATCCTGGAGAAATTTATGTTGGAGAAATCGGTACTATGGATAAGTTAATGAATAAAAACGGGCCATTTGCTGCTTACGTACGAGAATACATGGCAGAACACCAGCAGCATGATAAAGGTTTGTAAATGGGCGAGTAAGAATGTTGGCTGTTCGAAGGCATGTTGCCATTTCTCAAAACGAGTAATAAACCAGTAGGCGGAAAATGTTTTTTTATCAGTGAAACAAGTCAAAAGCATACCGTAGTGTAAGGCCGCACAACCAAGTTATAAATGTACACAAGTAATTGAGGTTTACACAAGTCGGGCACGCGGACTATTGTTGGACGCGATTGATAATGTTGTTTACATTCTAGATCTGTCTAGAATCATAGTCGACGGGTTTTAACGCATAACAACGACTGACTGATTATTAGAGCTTAGGAAAACCCTAACACAAAAAAGTCTGGGGTGCGAGCATAATTGTGTTTCGGTGAACATAACTATTAGGATAAGCTCAGCTTCACTGACACGTAGTTACATAAATAAGAATGCTAGTTTTGTTGTGAAGTTTCACAATTTCAAAATGTTCAATGTCGCAAGTCTATAATAGGCAGCACAATGGACCAACGACCATTTTTGGGTTACAGATTAAGTATAAACGAGTCTGATAAAACGATAGATTACGAACGGACAGATATGTAGGGCCATGCACTGTTCATGTTGGTAAATGCTGTATCCCTTCAGGCACCACTTTTAACTTGATATTTACAAACTTACTTTGTGACTATAAAAAGTCAACTGCAGCGAAATGCAACCAATACTGCTTGCAGTAATTTTGATAATATGATAATTGATTATTTGTTCAAAAGTTACTTACTTTCACCACTATTCGCATTTGATTACAGTTGTCGTAAAGAAGCACTTGGAACAGGTTTTGACTTTATTAACTCATCCTCAGTGCATTTTCTCGCAACAAACGGGGTTTGAATTTTGGTCCACCTTCTCATCAAAGAACCTTTTTGCCAAGCGCACCAAGAACCTCACAATAGACTGTTGCGCAGCTTTGTTCGTTTATCAATGCTATTTATTTTGTCCGATCATATCAAATGGAAATAGAATTTCTCTCTCTACTCACCCACAATGCTCATGAACCAGACTAAAATGCACTGTGGTTTGAAACACCCTTCATTTTAACAATAGCTTGGCATATTTCACATGAAAAACTGGTTAGATCAAACAGAAAGCCCATGGGTTAAAAACGCAATAAAACAACCAGAGATGTTCTAGATACAGACAAGCTGTTGAATGCAGCGCGCTGCTACTTTAAATAGCGTTAATGATGGAAAACTTGATTGAGTAAAAGGGTCACAACTGACAGGGGACTATCATTCACTTTGCTGGGTTATGCATTTTACATTTTGTAACCAGGTCACTGCTCGATCACTTAATGGTTTTGCCCAACTGTCGATGGTATCATGAATTAATTTTTGATTATCTGAATGCCCTGGCTGCATATGAAGCAGGATGGTCGAACGATTGCGGTGTGCACATTAATTATTCAGTCAAATGTTTATGTCTTAAGATTTTGGAAGAAACCGCCGGTGAACTGTCACGTTTTCTGCGCGATCATCCCACTAGAGGTGGGTTAATTAACGGAGGCAGCGTTGGTCGTAGGCTGCAAGTAGGTTTACATCTTCGTTGTGAAAGTGCCAACTAGATAATATGGACAACTTTTAGTGTTAACCGGACATAAGACGCAGGTTTCGCAAATACAACATACGATTTTGCTACTCATTAATATATCATCAAATGTATTACAAATTGAGGTGAGGATGTTATATGAAGTGGTCTATCGTCTTTAGAGGACCGCCTGCATTAAATGATTTGATGGTGGAAATGCCTCACGCCTCAGCCTTAAACTTTAAAGTTTCAGAGATCTATTCTGCACACCGTAGCCCAACCATTCAACATGGTTTATATATCTTTAGACAAAAATCCAAGCAGAACAATGTAGTCCGTAGGTTCTACGTTGGATAGCTTATTGCAAAGAAGTTCCACACTAAGTGCAACTTCCAAAATTTTGTCCATTATATAAAAATGATACTGCGTTTTCTTGGCGAACGCTAAAACACACAGTTAGCCACCATGACTTTTATCCATTAGCTAGGTGACCCTAGCAATTTTAAACATTACTATGGAGCTATTCTGCAAAATGGCCAGTTGAAGAGGACGTTACCTTCAACAGAATCAAAACCTGTATTTGGTTCCTACCGGCTACCGGTAAGAGTACCGATGCGCCAGCGACCAAGAAGATCAAAGCAGTCTCGTGCAGATTGACGTTGTTTTATGTTTCACTTATCTGGCTTTACAATAATGTAAAAAACCAAAGCAATATTAGACCTGTGGATAAATTGGACAAAACAGAAACCAAGGTAACAAATCTGAGGTTGTCTCACAGACTTCAGACCTAATTTTTAGTGCGGAGATGACTGCTGGTAAGCTCTAGTCACGAGATAAATCCTTAGTTTTCGAAACTGTCCAAGGTAATTTCATGGTTTATTTTATCATCTTCTCCTCAGTACTCATGAACGGAGAACGACATAGGCGATATTGCCTAGCAGCCTTGTTAGGGTTCAGTCCCTCAAGCCCCCGAGCAAATTCGACTTTTAGAAAAAGACCGTCTGAAAAGCAATAGCCGTCTATTTGAGTTACCTTGTATAAGAACTTCGGTTCAGAGCAGCTGATTTGCTACCCAAAATGTACAACTCATTTGATAAGTCGGTGCAAGTAGCTGGTCATAACTGGCATAGATTTCTTTAATATGGCTTTTGATGCATCGCCTCAGTGACCATATATACGTAATACAAAAAGATGTATGTCACGAATAGGACGACATCGCATATCAGCTGACTGTACATTGTGCTATTCTCAGATAAAATACTGATTTCATCTGCAATGGCTCTTCAAGCGAATGAGGTTCATCGTCTTTTCACAAACTGTTGGTCATGTTGCATACGTGTTATGCTGTCAACGTGCACTGGATCTATTTTAGAAATACAGAATTGATGGAACCGTATTCCCCTATATCATAATAAGAATCTAGTCCATTTTCATTCGGAAGGATGTCGCACTCAATTCCGCTGATTAAACTTAGTCAAAGCAGAAGACAGCTAAACAAGTCTATTTTGATTACAGGAAGAAAAATACGTGGGCATATGTTTGGTGAGTGTTGACCCGCAGATCCTCCAAAACACGAGGGTTAGAGGGCAGGTTCCAAGAACAGCAGTCAAGGTGGTCGGATAATAAATGAAAGCAGCTGACTAATAATTGATTAAATAAAAATGATCGCCAAATAATCCTGGGAATTAAGGAGACCCCTTATAGAATGTGATTTATCAAGATCTCCTCCTTTGGAAAGTTATTTTCAAAGGAACAGACAAGATTCTTCAGTGATTTAATCTTAGAATGTGTTGGGATCAACAATAGGACTGCTTCTGCGAAGAAGTTTGATCAGTACCTTACTTCTGACAATCTACAATCTGTTGTAAACTATTTGCCCTGTTGAAGTGTCTTTTTGTAAGATCACTTACTTGATGTCACGTGGAATTCGTCCTTTAGTAATCCGCGTGAGGAGTTTATTCTCCCTAGTTTTAAACCACATCTTCTCGGTATGAGCGAATCTAGTATCCATATCTTCCACATGCCGGTTTATTGGAGTTCACTTTGCGGGGAATGATCCATACCGTTACTGGACTACTCTCTCCTTCCACTTACCTACCCTGTGTCGCGTGCATACAAAGACAGGCTCACTGACCTGGAGTGATTGTGCACTAGCAACTTGTATTCAGTTCAGATTTTCGTTCATTATGTTGCATTCTCCAATCCTATTTGAACGGATAATCCTGACGTCGAGTATGGTCTTCAGTTCTCGATTACGCATACGTCCTATTGACGATTTACATTCTAGAGGTTTCCTGTTTAGTGCTGTCTAAAAATTGGTCAAAAATATTGTAGGAAATAACCTGGAGCCACCAGCCACGCACTTCAGCAATGTCTGTTGGAAGGCATGGATATGCAGATTCTCCGCCGTACTGAAAGTGGTACACCAACGATGGCTTGTCGCATCTCAGCCACTAGCAGTATTTTTTAAAGATAGAGAAGTCAAACAGGGATCACTGTCTCCAGTAGTTAGAAATTGCTGCAAAGTTCAAAGAACATCCGTATGATACTTCTAACGTTTAACTATCAAAGTTTGTGGTCTTCCGATCACCTGGCAACGGCACCTTCGATTGTCTGGCAGGTTTACCTACTGGTTGATTCTGCGACACCTATATGAATCTTTATCCAAGAGCCCTTAGGCTACTAGCCAACAATGTGGCTCATACGATGAGCCCATTTGACAACTTTGTTCAGTCAATTTCTTCTCACGTTGTCAAAAGGCAACGCTGGGCTCGAAATCTTTCACTTAGTGTTCACTGTGAAGGTGCTAGAACACTCGTCATTGGAGAGCTTATGGGTATTGCTACTCTACCAGCAATTACAGCAAACTTGTTCACGGCCATCACAGTTTCTCAGCGGTGCCAGTACTCCTGTACCTCGATATTGGAGCTTACTCGTCGCCAACTTCGGCAGATGAAAGTCGTACCTTGCATAAGAGTTGGACACAGGTTGGTCGCACCTTTACTCACACAGGTTTCCGTGGAAATTTCTCGGGTAACTTCCCTGAAGATGAGGATGACGTCAGCCCCAGTGGCTTCTGCTGCGACTAATGTATTCTCCCTTGTGGGGTTATGTGGTTCGGTAAGTTCAAACAGCTTTTCGGTCAGATCGAAGCTGACGCGGAACCGTGTTGTACAAATTGGTCATAGATAAGAAGCATTGTTTTCCTTCACTGAATGCAAGTTCTCCTAGGTCGAAACACTCTTAATTCAACCTGATACCGCGAGAGAAGTCTATTATCCTTCAACGGAGAAAAATATTTCCAATACAAACTTTCGTGAAGCTTTATTAGAAAAAGATAGTTGTTGGAGCCTTCTTTTTGATCTGGTTGTAGTTTCCATTCAGGGAAGTAATCTGCTTCACGTGTTCTTGATGGTTCTCTTTTTCATCCAAAAACATGGGAAATCACGGCACTTATCCTAGTGCTTGTTGCGTGCGCAGTAGTGGCCACGGAACTTGTCGAATGGTAGGGCCAGAGGGCAACCTGGAATCATCCGGTCTTCAGTGTTGAAGTTCATCTACCTGAATCCACGTAGCGTCCTAGATGTGTTGATGGTTGATAAGTGTTCTAATTCGATTGACTCTTGGTGGGAATGCGCTGTAATGTCTGCTTGATCTTTGGACTTTGCATAGATGTTGCACGTCATGCCAAAGCAATATCTTCCGAAAGGCTTCTATTCTGGTCATGTGAGGTCACCAGTTATCCTGGCCCACGATAAATCCAAACTGGACATTAAAAACAGCATTTGTCAACCTGAAGTCGATAATCATCTTCACTCAGACTGCATGTTTACAAATTCTTCCCCAGAAATCTTTGACGGTCATTGTCGTATTCACAGTAAGGTGAAATCAAGCAACAATACTTCTAAGGTCTACCTACGCAGCTCTTTCGGAACACCTTTCAGAGCAAACTTCCACGTCTGCCGGAAGGTTATTTCAATGACTGGCAGGTTTTCTTACTCAGCTTGCTCAAGTTAATGTCCTTCAATACCTCAAGATAAGCTTCCCTTATTCCATAATAACTTGACTGCCAGGTGGTTATTCTGTACTTACGAGACAAGTATGTTTTTTGGTACTTCATTATTGAGCTTAATACATCATGCTTATGCGAGTTTACATAGGGTTGCAGAGAAAACGCTACTAGATCAATGAGATGTTAGTCAGTAGTGTATGCCTAGATTAATTCACGTGACCTGGTTATGTAATATCGAACACATGAGCTATAAAGGTTTACAAAAAATCTGTTCTGGGTTTTAATTCACGTCCATGAAATGTTCAGTGTTTTGACTGGCAATTTTTGAGCACATAGTCGGAGTAAATTCGAAAGAATTGCGATAACCTCCGCAATGGCCGCAATGGCAGAACACGATCGTTGATTTGACACCATTGTTGTCCGCAGAGTTGGTAGGTAGACCGGAATACATCAGTCGGATTGATCAAGTGGTTTGACTGGAACAACTGTAGAATGGTTCCAGACCAGCCGGCTCTTATTGTTCCTCACACTAGACATAGGTTGGTGCTCCTTAATGTATTCGGATAGTCGCTGTGTTTTTCGGTCCATATATCTTGCTCCATGAATTAAGCGAGCTGGTAAGCAGTGAGTGGCGGCATGTACGGTCGAATTATTGTTCAGCTTGGAACGCAAAACCGGCGTGAAAATGAACTGAACACCTAGTTTAGTTACGAAACAGGCAATATTAACTGCTACGCCGTCTCTTGATCATAAGTTGGATGGGGCCATCACTATTAAAGGACAATGACTTATGAACCGACTTTCGTCTGCAGTTCGCGCTTTAATTATCATTGTGTTTATTGACATACTTTTACAGATCAGCTGCTTCGGTTAGTCATTTTCAATTAACGTGTAAATGGGAAGATGTGTTTCATCTTCTAGGGCGTCGTTCAAACATGTTTTCAGAGCCGCGTTTGCCAAACACTGTACCAGATTCCTTTTTGATCCTAATAAGACAAACCTACCGAGGTTTGTACACCTTCTCTTCAAGTTGCCAGGTGATACGTCTTTCGCTGTATGGCTTCACCCTAGTGAAGATTCGCGCATGTGTTTGACAACGCGATGCTGTGCATGGTTCCGATTCTGCGGTAAAATACATACAGATACCACCGTTTGTGGAACGTTTGTATGGAGTCACAGACTTTATACGGTCGTCTGTTAAACTGCGCCCTGGCTTTATTACAAAGATTTGGGCGAATATTGGACCAATTGGTGACCCCATTGGCATCCCTGTTTTTTTACAGTACAAATTACCCGAGAACTTACACTGAACATTGTATACACAGCTGTACAGTAGCTGCCGTACTTTGTATTCTCAAACTGAGAAATTCGATAATCTTATCAAGTGAGATATTAGTAAAAAGAGATGTGACATCAGGTGAGAGTGAATGCTTACGTGCTACGTTCAGTTGCGCTATCATTCTAACAAGTTTAGGACCTCAAACTGCGAATAATTGGTTTTGTTCTAACTGGGTCTAACGATCTGGATACCTATTGCGCTGTTGCGTGATACAAAGATATGCACCTGTTTAAAACCAGTCCTAATGGTGCATCAATTTTAGACACCTTGAGTAACCCTTAAAACCTAGGAATTTTCATATCCACCGATCGAATTCTCTCAGAATTGACAAAACCCACCAATCGTTTTCACTTCATGCAGCTTAGCGTTTTTGTTTTTGACTTTTTATTATGGGAAAATTGAATTATTTGGATTGGTGAGTGCCACTCTGCCGTACGAAACCGAGTGCAATAAGTACAAAATATTGTGCTTAATTAAGTTCAGTTGGAATATATCTGAGGTTAAAAATATATTGCGTTAGAGTAATACTTGTCTCTATAATTAGTTAATCGATAGCCCCACACCGGCTTTCGAGCTTGCAACCATTCTGCTTAACCAAAACATTCTTCTGCCAATGTTCTCACGTTTACTTTGGTCTGTATTTTCGGGAGATTCCACTGCCGTGTTTGCCGAATCGTCCGATGAAGTTGCTCACTGGGATTCACGGCTATCCCAAAGGAACACAATCGAACAAGTAAACAACTTTTGTGAATGCGGCTCGTCAGACGGCACCAGTCTTCTTGAAAGCAGTGACAGTCATCCCTGGATAGAACCAACCACGGGTCAAACAGAGATCACACGACTGATTGTAGAAGAAAAGGAAAATACGGGCAAGGTAAGGCATGGAATGACTTGTCTGGTGCTGGAATTTTCTATGAATTTTCTCTGTGTAAACTGGCATACAGTAACTGTCCTGTTATCTTCAATCCATGACCGCACAATTAGGACTGGTTATCAGGTTGACACCTGTTGAGGGCTGTTTGATTATCAATAATTGTGAGGGAATTCGTTTGATTGAAACTGAACATCACTCCAAATCGTTTGCAGTTGTCAAACTTATATGGACTTTCCAGCTAGCTCTTTCTGATTGGAGTATTTAATGTCCTTACTATAATTTGGATTTAATCTCTGGTCAATTTACTTCGGGAGCAACCGTATCGAATACTGAGTTGATAAATTATCCCATCTATGATCGCAACCGTTTTTACTCTTCTCTAGGCGGTCAAGTATCTTGAACAATCTTCACCGGCAAAGACATGAGCATTTTTACCGTACCTAGCATGAGATTAATAGCGCACTGGATTTAAAATGTAGGTCGAAGTCCAGATTCTGGCACTATCAAGAATATACGCCACCCACTAGCTCTAGTTGGAGCAAAACTCGACTCGAATGAATTCTGTTGAATGGGGCTGGTGAGAAAGTCTTTAATCATTTTCGGGTGGTATTCGGTGTTTATCAACTGGGACTCCCACTATTTACGTCTAACAGGAGCCAATCTAAAATCTTTATGACAATATTACTTTTTTGGAGGTAAACTTGGATCCACTCAATTGTTTTGCACCTGACGGTTTTTGATGTCGTATCAATAAAAATTACTCGACTTCTATTTTATGTTAATACATTCTTCCAATTAGATAAACTTCTCCACAGTGAAAACCTACATGATGACCTATGGCACACGTACAGCACTGATCACTGCGTTTGCATACATGGTGTTCATTCTGGCTGATGTTGGGTGTAACCTGTGGTTGGGAGAATGGTCTCAAGCCAGCAGTAAGCCCAGCATGAACAAAACAAATACTGCGGAACAACGCAACAACTACCTGGGTATCTACGGTGCTATTGGAAGTATACAGAGTTAGTTCATTTCCGTTTTACGCTCAATTTCCACAGCTGTTACAGGCTCAAATTAACGTGAAACATATTGAAACATACTATTAGAATATCCACCGGTTATTTGCCTTCTTATAAGGCTTCTAATCTACTGACAACCTAGCGTTAGTTGCTAATGGCCTAACTTGAGGGAAACATAAAGAAATTCACGATTAATGAAAACTGTTGAATGCCCTGGTGCATCAACTCCACGATTGCAGACATTAGTTTCCGTGAAGAGTTCCTAGCTGGGAGTAACTAGTTGCTCCAACGAAATTAGTAGATTTTAACCTAGTAGAACTGAACACTCAACACGCGTTGGTTCACTAATCACTTCATTTAATTTAGTTCCTCATACTGCTGTTTACATAGTTGATCGTTGTGATTTTTTTTACAAGGTTCTTGGACATCTCCAAGGCCTCATCCCACGCTGAATCCTTTCTTATGGGTAATGTCTTGTAGAACCTAGTTTGGATGACAATATAAATTGCATCGACTGCAGCGATCTATAAATGTCCTGATGTGCAACGTAAAGGGATTATCTACCCTAACATTTGATAGAAAACAGCAATTATCCCGGCAAATCTACTCAACTTCCTTACCACTTGAGCGGTGATATTATGTATTGCAGATTCGGGTTCATAGTTGTTAAAATTGAATAAAAAGAGTAAAGACAACTGGGCAGGGATTTTTGTTATGTTTGCGATCTCATCGAACACATTTACGGTTCGATATATCATACTACAGCATGTCATTCAAGATTGTGAAGAAAATGCAAATGCAAAACATAAGTTGTAGTCAAATTACGGATTGATTACAAAATGGTTCGTTTTATTTCATAATGTCGAAGGCAATATTATCACGCTCTAAGAATTACCCTCACTATCCAACATGACAGGAAAGAGAACAAAAACTACCAATGAAATACATTTATGTAACAAGAGCGATAAACCTCTAAGTTACTTAAATGCGGGTTATATGCGAAAATTCATACACTGCATTGTGAACACACAAACCGTTGATTATGTTTGGATGCACTTTACTGTTCTTGTATGTTGTTACTGGTATACGACTAACTGTGTATTTTCTACGCGCCAGATCACATCATTTGACAAACGGTTGACCTCAAATGACCTAATGATAATATTTTCCATGTTGTTAAGTGGAAACAGTGATGCCTGTAAACATTGAACAAGGCATGGTTTAGCGCATTAAACAGCTTTGTTTGTGGTCATTAGTGAACCTGGGTTAGCTACGAGTTTATTCACATAATAACTTGTCGTTCATGTGAACAGTCTACCAGTATGACGTAGGTTGGACTTAACATTTGTAGAGGCGTGACGCGACTCAAAGTGGTTAATTGATGACAACTCATGAATTGTGATGAATTAAAAGGAACCTCACTATTGTCTCTTTATAATAATGAAGACAGCCGACTGAAGTTGGTTACGTAACAATCACATGCACCGTGGGTTTGCCATTTTTTACGTTATAGATCGGGATTGAACAATGAACGCAGTGTCACTGTTTATAATATCATCATTAGATCCCCTTGTTAACTAACAAACGCTTCATGTATGGGAACCCGAAAGTTATAACTTGATTTTTATTGTCAGTTTTAACTTTATACTGATCGCTTGAATTTATCAACTTATTATGAAACTGGAAAAGAATGTAGTTTGTTTCAAATGGGGCTTGGAATTTACAAATGGTTGCTGTCCACTGTGTTTAATTGAAACAGATGGTCTGCCGTTTTTAGGGTTGTTAAGTAGTCTCTGAAACCCCGTACCTGACTTACTAACCAACCATGGTTGTTCTTTATCAACTACAATTTTAGCAGATTAGTTCAAGCCGAAATAATATTTTCCCGGTACACCTCTCATATGCTGACTATTTTTTCGAACGTCACTACCTCTGAGGTTTACACCTATTCATCGCTGGTAATCTATTCGAGATCAGACAAGGAATCGTTGATGTGGATGTTTTAATGAAATGAAGTTCTTTTCAGCATACACATCCTTCTACAGAAGTTGTTTCTCGAACTCGATTCAGACGCGCAAACTTATGAGTATTGTTTGGCACATATCACTTGATTACATATATTCGGTTGTAACGTCCGCTTCCAGATTAGCCTGCCATAGTTTTAGGAAGCTTGCACACAACGCTGACAAGTGTCCCACTCTGCACCTATTACGGCTTCACTCACATGTCCGTATCCAATGTAAGCCAAGAAGAATACGACTGAAAAGCTTGTGAATAATGCCTTTTTTATTGCAGCCCACTAGAGTCGAATGGTTTCATGTTGGTTTAATTGAAAAATGAAATTCCTATCTATCGGAACTCGGACATTGATAACTTCTCAGCTCACAAGAAGTGATTCTGTATGTAAATGCATTTTATTATTTTCCGTAGAGGATTCAGAAGATGAATAGAGTTTTAGCTTTAGACTCAGAAATCAAGGAAAAATCTCTCGCTGAAGTAAAGAAAACTTAAAGGACCAACAAGGTCCGAAATACATCATCGAGTTAGTCTAGTCGAGTCTAACCTGTTTGATGTCTACTTGTTGACCGTCGGTTGTGGACAGTTTGATACAGTAGTATTCTTCGTAACGGCATATGATATTATCACTACGACCTCTGGCGCTTATTGTTCATTTGCATATCACTTAATTGAACATACTGTTGCACAGCTGTCGCTCAATGGGTTTTCAGATGTCCATTCGGGTCGCACTCTTCTCATTGACTCGGTTCAAAGCCGAATCTTCCTTCTATGTAAGATCAATATTACAAAACACTGTTGAGACATTTTCGGGTGATATCCTGGTATCACATTCGGGTTCCGTACCCCAGTCATTTAAAAAGCGTATTGTTACCGACAAACCCTATTAAGCATCAGCATGGGTTCAAATCCGTACATGTATTCTGTAAGACATTTCAGTGTACGGAAGCATATTCAGTTGTCAACTACCCAAGATGCGCCCTAAGCCTCACAGATGGAAGCTACCCAGGCACTACACACCTTGTTGATACAATATCCACGTTGTTTTATCGGATATCAGATACATTCATACGCGCGTACGTTGTCAGTACAATCATGCAAAAAGACAAACTAACAAACAACATCGTTTATACATCACAATGGCAAGGCCAGATCCACCAAGTTAATAACATTTACTTTGTTCACCATGTTAATGACTACGGCAGGTGATGAATTAGTGAGTATGTTGCGGATAAACATTGATCTCGGATACCTAAAATTTTACGGATCACAGGTTAGCCAGGTTAGTCAAAAAGTAACGTTTTAGTCAGAAATTTGACGTAATATTTTGAAAGACTTCAGAAAGTTGCAAGTTACGTTTAATGAACATTTGAGCCCGAGTCGCTGTACAAGATCACGCCGACATCACTCTGGTTTGCAGTGATGGCCGAATCAGTTAGTGTGAATTATGTGGTAATATATCACAGATATTTTCACACTTGGATTACTGACAGACAAAAATAAGCGTTTTAGAAAAGCGGAATGGTATGAAGAAAGAAACAATTGTCCCGTACAAATTTCCTCCCCCTGAACTTTACAGTGAAGTGGGTTCATCCTTTTGACATTGATCGTTTCTCTTTTCTTGCAGCATTATTTACACTGATCATGGTTCTCTCTTTGGCACATGGCTTAGCACGAGCCTCCAATGGGTTGCATTGGCATCTGCTAGGAAGTATCCTACACGCTCCAAACTCATTCTTTGACACCACACCAAGCGGTCGAATCGTGAACAGGTAGGTTGGATAGTCCTTTCGTTAAACATTAATATATCATTAAAAATGCCACTCCTAATGCAAAATGTGATAAATCCTCGGTGTAGTTTGTGTTGGATACCACTTGTAAATCAAAATCCCACGAATTATAAATCGAACTGAGTAGTGTGAAATTGCAGTGAACACCATCATGGGAATTTACCTGCCCCGAGTGTTGGCTAGGTGAGATTTAATTTTTGTAAAATAATAATTGTTGACGCAGTCCTGTGAAGCTTCTGGAAAGTTAAGCCTCCCCCGTTAGTCACAAAAGTGCCTGTCAACAAATCGGTGAAAATGATCACACTCAACCTAATGTCGTTATCTAAAGCCCAGTTTTTACCGACATCTTGTTTACGATAACAACTGTGTGGGGTGTTCACGCTTCGGCAAATATTCATTAGACAATAATTTCAAATAAAAGTGTACTAGATATATTGCCAAATAATTAACTTTCGTTTGTGCAGAATCAGAAATTTTATTAATCACTATACGTTTATTTTGTGTCAACAAATTTAACTGGTTTCATATGGACCCAAAGTAAATCAGATGTATTTGAAAGCAATGCTGCGTGCACAACAAAGTTCCTTTTGCCAGCTTGTGCCCACTCAGCACATGGAAACATTCTCTGGTGTCCATTTAACAGGAAAAGCGTCTGCTTGTCACGATATATTGATAGGTAAGACATACGTATAAAAGCACAATACTGTTATGTTAAATGCGATTTCTGGAGCCATTCCACTGAATATGCACAGAACATACTTGAATTTAACAAACAGCAATTCATGGTTAGCTATGAGTAAAATACTTCATCTGAAACTTCCATCACTTGGTTAGCAATGCTTCTGTTTTTTAAAGGTAGGGCATGTTATTTTGACATTTTACTTCGTCTGTTACCCATAGGGCACATGGAATAACTATTTTTAAAATCAAAGTTCGTTTGAGGTAAAGTTGGTCATTTTATCAGATTGTGTTCAAATTAATATGGGAGAAGTGGTTAATTACAACAAAAGTTTAAGCAAACTGGTAACACAACTTAAATCATATTATTCATCTCCGATGGAGATAGCTTATTCACAAGGAGAACATTTGTAACAAAGAAATTTCAAAAACTCGCACTAGCAGTGAAAATTACACAACAGGACAAAAGGTTCTGGACCCCCCCCCGAACATTCATGGATGATTTTGATACCAAATGTCATATCTAGTTATACGAGATTAACACTCGTCACAATGAAGTCAATTATCTGACAACGTTTTATTTCTAACCGGTTAATAAAGTAAAGCCCAAAAACACAAAACATAACTAAATGTATCACCTGCCGGAAAAAGATAATATGATGTATGACATCCGTTTTGCCCTCTAATCTCAACACACCGCATCAGTATGTGTATCGTCGTTGAGTGAAGATGTCAGTTGGACCCTAGCTGTACCATTATTACTTTTAGACACCCTTGGACATTTTTGTACGAACGCATAATTTCGCATCCGTTTAAGATTGCCAGACAAGCTTGTCCCGAATAGAACCGATCGAGTTTAAGACTACAAAGCGGTCAGTCTGTCATATGTATTCCAAGAATTTGAAGCTAACGTCTCCGGAATTGGGAGGAGTAAATATAAGATGTGTTTAGTTGGAAGAGGATGCTTCTTTTTGCATCTAGTGAGGTAAACATCTAGAGTGTTGACGTAAAATTTCTATATTTTACCTATTATGCAGACTGGTCACTCCACCCAAACTTCAGTTGGAGTAAGCCTGAGTCGTCATGACTGACCTACTATTGACTCCATTTCAGAAGCACACTTCTTCCTACTGATGTTTGTTCAGATGTCATCGTAGCTAATCGTCTGCCTCTGACTGCTTCTTGAGGTCGATCCGTGTCAGTGGTGCCCACAGTCCAGCATTTGTAAACTCCCTAATTTCCATGTGCTAATGTTGCACGATCCTTCGTCCATAACACAGGAGACTCGTGCTGTGTGTTTCAAAGTTCTTTAAGGTTAAAAACAGTATATCTCACAATGTTTGGTTTTATCGGTCTTTAGAGAATTTTTCATTTGTCTTCATGAACAGCTTATAAATACAAAGTAGCTGTCTATGATTGTGACGTGAGATAATCACAGTCACATGTGAAAGCAGTATCGACGTTATTTGCAAAACATTGGGAGGTCTTATGGCTTCATCGCAAGATGTATAATGAATCGTGGTGGTGGCTCGATGTACGACTCCAAACAGTCTCCCCATATGAGCCATCCCTTTTATTTCATTAATTATTTCCGCCTTTGTGTACGGTTAATACCTCACATTGCTGATAGTCACAGTGATTTAAATGTGTAAAAGGTTATACCTCGATCATTTATCATAATTCAACATCTCACAACCTCTACAACATTCGCTTGGATTAACTAGGTGGATGACACAATCATGTAGAGATTCAAATCGGGAGCAATCAGACTGCTACTAACAGCCCTCCTCACCGATCTTTTTTTCATCAAGGCAAGTAGAACAAATCCTAATCTTCTTTGTGCCAACACAGTCAACCCATTGCTCCGCAGGATGTGCTTGTGACTAACTAGAAATTAGTGCAAAATGGTAATGACAGTATCAATCCAGAATGCATCAGTAAAAAGTGGTTGAGCGGAATTATTAGTCCACCGCTTGGGACATCGTAAAATGACTTGATATGAGGAGCTATCTGTACGGCGCAAAATGAGATAAACATGAGGAATGCTGATTTCAACAGAGCTACACAGCGTCAAATTCAAGTGCCATTGAAAGACTCACCAGTAGTGACAAAGATCTTACTTGTATAAAAGATAGTATGTGATGGTTGTAAATGCAAGTTATCAGAATTATGTGAGAAATGAGAACTGGAATAAATTAACATCATCGTCAAGTTGTAAATCCACTGCAGATTAACCCGAGTAATAGGTCATGCTTAAAATTTTCACATGGGCATATAATGAAACTAAGTCAGGATATGTTTACGTAATTATATACGGATCTATTATGGACTAAGGAAACTTAGGCGCTAAAACAACAGAACTCCAGAGGACCATATATGCTAAGAATTACAATGATGGCTGCCATCCCTCAGATACAGAAATTCGTTTTTGATGCGATCTCATCCACTTGCAACTGGATGAATCTATCAACCGAAGAACCCAACAGGCTACATAAAGTGTTTGACATTTTAGTTTCTGCCAAACTAGTAGACTACAGAATCAAGTTACGCAACTGCTTGTGTCGAATTCACCTTTGTTGTCACTTCCACATGCTTCATTCTTCTAACGATAGTAACTTGAACGTGTTTGTGTTCTCATTTCTATAATGTTGAGCTATACTCTGCTACATTCAGATTAAGGTAGTATTCTGGATTCTGCGAGCCCTATACATTTATAACATTGTAATCATTCCATGTAATTTAGAGAAGAGTATGGGCGAAACGTTACCGACTGTTTATTCGTTGACCTCTTTATGAATTCCAGTTAAGCTTCAGGCATATTCCAAAGCAACAACTAAGCTAACAATGATTTTCATAACCCTGGCTGTAATGCCCACATTTCATTCATCTCCAGCAACGAGTCTAAACATAGATGAAAAGCGGCCTTTCAGTGCCTGTATGGAAGTGAGAATCATGAAAACACAACATCGTTACCTTCACTCAGGACCAGTTTACTGGATAAAAAAGCACAACCCATTTTGGAACAGGCTGACCTCTCAGTTGCATACCCAACAGCTGCAAGACAGAACAATGACCATCACAACCAATAGGTGGACTGCGATTAACACTGTGGTAAAGAATGAATTGGTGATTATCAACGTTTTATAGCAAAAATACGTTCAGCTTGACTCAGTTGTATGACTGCAAATTAGCATGCTTATAAGAAAACGAACTTGGATTTCCCAGTGTACATCGTCAGACGGGCTGTTTTTCATTTTGGTAAAAAACTGCATTCTGCCGCTCGTTAGTGCAACAAAGCGAACCATTTATTTAATCCACTCTTCGATCTCGTTCTAGTGATGGTGGTTTCTAACTGTTTGAATTGCGTGGTAACTGCAAAGCAACTCGGCTTTCGAGATGTTCAGAAAGTACCTGGCGAAAATCCTGTGTTCACAACACTGAATTTACTACTTTTGTTGTTAAAAATCTGGTTCGTTTTCATGGTAGTTACATCTGACGACAGATTATATGCTCTCTGAATGCCATTTATGTAAAACGTGTTGTATATAAATACGTCAACGTCTATTCGTGTTAACTAATCTGCCACTTAGTTCAGATATACCTCAAGAAACGTCCACTTGTATGCCCATTTTCGTTGTCATTTTCAGATTTTCCAGTGATATTGACACGGTGGATGTAACAATACCACTAAACCTGCGAATTCTGTTTGTTAAGATGGCGGATGTGACGTCCTCTCTGGTCCTCATTTGTATCTCCATCCCTTGGTTTCTGATTGCGCTGGTCGTACTGGCCTTTATCTTCGTGATGGTGCAACGCCTGTATATTTGTACGGGACGTCAGCTAAAACGGATCGACTCTGTTCGAAGATCCCCAATATTCTCACATTTTCAAGAATCGCTCACGGGAGCGATCTGCATTCGTGCCTATGGAAAAGTGCAAGATTTTATTAGTAAGCTTCACAGAGTGTGGCAGTTCACCACGTAATACTGAAGAAAGTTGATTCGCAGTAAAGGTAGTGGTCTATATGCGTATAAGTCTATTGTTGGGATAAACAGTGTTTTTCGCAATGCACAAACCATCACAGAATTTGACGTAGTTTACCAAAACCAAAGCTACGTGTAGTATCAGAACATATTTAGATATTGTGTGGTTACCTTTTCCAGCTTCTAATAAGTGTTTAGTCGAATGATACTGGGATGATCCTCCACTCAATTTCACTGTTATTAATACCTTCAATGACGTGTACTCAATTTTGTTTAAAAAGAATAAGCTAGATTAATCATTCTTGGTTTGAAATCAGCAACATGTGTGAACATGGAATCCTTGTTAACGAAAGCTAAATACCATTATACTGATACTTGTCCTAAGTGCACACTGGACATGCAAGATCTCTTTCACCCCTATAACTTCCATCAACATCATTACTGGCTGTGTAGAACGTAAGCGAATATGAAATATTCTTCGCGAATTACAGTATTCAAGTCAGTTGGCAAACTCATGCAAACCAAACCTGATATCAGCTTGTAATAAGGTATTTTGTAGAAAATGAGCCCAGCTACGATCTGAACTGCCGCGGGAAAAGAATTCTTCTTGGACTGACCAGCTTTTGTAGAAAGCCTCGAGTATTATCCAATCAATGTTTGTACGCACTGATATATAACCAATATATTCGTGTTACCTCCTTGGCAATAAAATAATTGCTTTGTTTGTGACATTTTTGATGCTGTTTTCATTTAAATGCTATGCTTTCAAGTAAATCTGACTTAAGTTGCTTCGTTCAACTCCACAGAACTGGGTCTTCCGTTGATTGTAGTTTCTGTTCGGCTTGTAACACCTATTTCTACGAAAGGTAACTATATATTTACGGTCGACAGATCTTTTTCATTGTACAATAGGCTATTGAGTAGACAGTGAAAAAGTTAGTTATTGTGTACACATGGAAGGTGTCAGCACAGATAGGATACAGTCGTACTCTTGCGATCAGAATGACAGTACGTACTGAGGGC
>JTDE01005922.1:10550-29310 GCA_014338405.1 Paragonimus skrjabini miyazakii
TTAACCCATCGATGCGCACTGGTTTTCGGATTAACGTCCAGAACAAAGGCGCTGGAGTCAGTCATAACAGAAGAGGCCTGGTTGCAAAGTATTCTATGTGAAGCTGACAAACCGGATGTCAAAGACGTGATGATCAACTGCAGTCATTGAGTTATAGTCCTGTTACTTGATTGAGATGTATCTGCTCCCAGTAATCAAGATACGAAACTGGTACAAGAATTTAACACTGAACCACTATCGTTACATTACGATTATCGTATTGTTCTATGTGTATTGTAATCATTTTCGTCTACTGAAGAGTCTGCGACGGCATAGCGGTAACGATGCTCGTTTACCCGGCACATTGTGTCCCCGACTCAAGCCTCAATAACAACGACTGTATTCTAAGTCTGGTCAACCTGACAATGTTCAATCCAGATGCTATCGTGAACCCCATGGTGGTAAACGACCGCTGGCATGAAAGCTGGAAAACTAACTGATAAGAGTAACGGTGGTAGCGTCAGCAGATTCTCGACGAAGGTTTCATATTTCCCTCTTTTTTGTTAAGTGTGCTTTCATCCTGAGAAAATTAGAGTTATTGACAAGCAACACTAACGAGCTGAAACATGAGGGAAATTCGAGTCTAAAAGCCCTTTTCAAAAGTGTCTGGCAGAAATTTTATGCGACTGAGAAAACTATTCGATTGAAAGTGGCGTTCAACCTATATGAGCAATAATTCCATACTACTTGCCAGTAGTCATATTTATTATTACAAAACGTTCGTTAAATTGGCATTCAGTGGCCCAGAGCCAGGTGTTGGAAATCAATGAAAAGCCTACTTCACAGCTTATGGTTACTTTTGGAAATGTTTAGAACTAGCGAGGGAAACACAACCAAACGTTTTTAAACTGTGAGCAGAGTATTTCATCCCTGAATTTGTTCAAAAGATCAACAACATGGTGGTGCTAGGGAAACTGACATTTTTAATCTCCACGTTTCGGTTATCACGGTCAATTTCTGTCAACATAGTTTTCATCAGTCAAGTGATTACACGAGTACGACTTGCTAGGAGAAAGCTGAATAAATTGTGTGGCTGTTTCGTGCATTTGTGATTGGTTGCTTAACAGTTAGTCATCGAGCGCAGATACTGTGCTCTGCCCACAAGTTTAATAAAATATCGCCTAAAAATATCAGTAGTATAACTAACCGATGGAAATGAAGGCGATGAACCATAGGTGATCCCAGTTATTCCACATGATAATTCGCTGACTACGTTGAACGACTGAAGTTTCAAGAAAACCTAGAAATAATGATAATATACCGCTTGGCTCTCAAATTTTATCACACAGAATGCAATATTTAATAAGTAGCCACCAGCGCGTTGAATGTTTTTTCTCATCTATAGGATTCACTCTATCATTTCAGGCATGATTAAAACACTGTCCTAACGCTTTCTCGAGCAACTAAACACAGAAACCTACTAGTCTTGATTTAAAACACAGCATAGTGAAAGTGGGTTGTAAATAATATTTTCCAGCTTAAATTGCCCGTCAACTTTTGTTTTCTGTACTTTATCCCGTCAAAGTTCGTCAAAACCACATTAAACTACATCAGAACATCGTTCAAGTTCGTCAGCCCTCCCCCTTACCTAGCCATCGAAAGGGTTGTGTGGTATTCATTGAGCTTGGCCAGTGTGCAATTAAAAGAGGCTAGGAACAAATCAGCGAATCACCATATAAACGTGAATGAAATTTGGACGGACTACGATTGGTGCGACTTCAAAGCACATTTGATACATTATGTGGTATGTAGAACTATCAGATGTCGATCACTGACAACCTACTATTAAAGTCTCCACTGTAGAATACACGTCAAAGATTAACCAAACTCGTTAAACCAACCAAGAAGAGTTTACAAAAATGATCGTTTATTTACAAAATCATAAGATAAAAAGACCGGATCAATCGTAATACTTCGCCCCACCGTCGTCATCCTCTCCACCAAGACCGTCCTCACTCAAATCACCCTCCCCGTTGTCGAAATAGGTTTGGCAATAATCATTATCCAGTTCCTCTTCGTCCAAATCATCTGGATCAGCCTCTGCGTTCACTTCGCCGTTCCAACGCGCGTCATCCGAGTCGCTGTCCTGCTGTTTTTGATCGACCTCTGGCCGTTCAGTCACATCATCTGAAATTAAAGCGATTACATGCGAAAGTCAGAGAGAAAAACAGGTAACGGGGAGGAATTCTGTTTAATAACCCCCATATTAGATTAAAATCCCGCAAACTGCGGGCAGCATGTAAGCGTAAACGACGAAATGCATAAAGCTGAACAGGATGGCAAGAAGACGTCAATCACATGATGCGCTCTCTAGAGCTACTACATTTCGCACATTGTGACCACACATGAGCATGACAACGAAGATACGTGAAGCGAATAACACGGACTACTAGATCGGGCATATGAATAGAACGGAAATTATATGAGCAGACAGCTGAAAGTGACAAGCACAGGAATATTGATCAACAAGACGGCCTACATTTCAAACATTCACACTCGCTAAAAAATAATAGGTAGAGCGGTTTGCAGCGTTCAGCTCGAGCGAAATGTGTATGTAAGTAAAGTACCTTACCTGCGTTTGGGCCTGTTACACTTACACGAATGTGTGTCAACGGAACAAACATTCAATCAGAGTGAACAAGTTGTTAATATGGCAATTCCGATAATCGTCGTAACATGAACCTCATGAATAACAGTCATACAGCCAGCCACCATTCCTCACGCTATTCTGTGCGAGATCTTCATTCATTAGCTCGATTCGACATACTTCTTTCGTGCTGAACACAATGATCAACAAGAGTTAAGCGTGTTGGCGATTGGAATGTGGAAGGAAAATTGATGGAACGCGACTTCACTTGAAAAAATTAAATGGAATAGCGCGTGTATGGAGATTAGAGCGCACGATTCGACGACCAAATGAACAGCTATAGGATTAACTGACGGAAGAAAGTAGGACCTTTCTCATTAGAGCAGAACAGGCACGGTTTCGCCTTGAGCGGTGCTGTATAGATTATATTTTTACCTTCCGTCAACTCCTGGAGCAGCGTCATGTATACCGCCGGCCAACAATTGCCGTATTCCTCGACCATGAAGGTGCGTTCGATTCGGCGCATCGATCTACACTTTTAGAGCCGCTTAAACGCAGAGGTGTACCGATTATGTGAATATACTGTCGGCGCTTTATTCCCATACTTCGGCTCAGGCTATGGTTTACGATGAGCTTTCTGACAGTTTCAGCACCAGGGCGGCGTGCGTCAAAGCTATCCCCATTCACAACTTTTGTTCAATTTCGTCATAGACGAAATAATGAAGGACTGTCTGCGGCACTCGAATGATGCCTGTGTGGACCTCCTACCTAGTGAAAGACTGACTGATCTCGATTATGCTGACGACAAGGTGTTGCTGTTTGACAACTTTCAAGCACCACAAACAACGCTAAACGCTATTTTGCGTTCTGCTAGGTACTTCGGAATGCGCTTTGCAGCCTCGAAATGCAAAGTGCTTTTGCAAGATTGCTGTGAGCACGTAGGTTTAATGTTAGATAATGAAATCATAGAGGTTGTTGACTGGTTTGTATACCTGGAAAGCTGCATCAGCAGCGGCGGTGGAGGTGTAGGGAATGAAATAGAGGCGCGTATTTCCAAGGCTAGGGCGGTGTTTACTAATCTGAGGCACCTATGGCGACAGAGAGGTATTTCCTTAAAACTTAAGGGTCGCGTACATCAGACTACAGTGAGGGCTGTGTTACTTTACGGCAGCGAAACATGGCCGATCAGAGTAGAGGACGTAAACCGCCTCCAGGTATTTGACCACCGATGTCTGCGTTCAATCGCTCGTATCGGGTGGCACCAACGAATAAGCAACGAGGAGGTTAGGAAGCGGGTGTTTGGTACTGATTGTCAAACGAGTTCTTTCGTTCAGTCCTTACACTTGCACAGACTTAGATGGTTAGGTCATGTGCTAAGGATGCCAGCTAGTCGTTTGCCACACCGAGCACTGTTTGCCGACGCTGCGGCCGACTGGCGTAAGGTGCGAGGTGGACAGATGATGACCTGGCGTAGACAAATAAAATCGTTCACGAAGGGGTTAGTCGCTGTAAATGGGGTTCGTCTTCCGGGTTGGAGCCCTCACGACTCAGAGAGTCAGTGGCTTGAGACGTTAGGTGAGATGGCGGCTAACCGAGCTCAGTGGCGTGAATGTTGTCGTTGTTTGTCCGAGTTGTCTGTGAAGTGAGTGCACTTAATGATGCAGGGCAGTGAAAGCCGTAAGGAAGCTGTCTTGCTGATGACGCCTTACTTTCACTTACAGCTCGGTTGTTTGTTTGCAAGGTGTAGGCGCCTTGATGTTGTATGTTTGAATATAGAAGTAGCTATTTTTAGTAGTTAGGTCCATTCTCCTCCTCCTTCTTTTTTACTCTCTTCTCATATAGGTCTTTTCCCTTTTTTTCCTTCGTGGTTGTGTGGCAGTTAAGCATCAGTATGAACCACTGATGTATTGCTGTTTATGATGATGATCATGATGTGAGAAAAAAGAACAGAAAGTACAGTAATGAAGTATAGATATGCGTACCATCTGCTCCTTCGACGGCTTCAGCAGCACGTTGAATGAACTGATCCGGGACCAGTTCTTCTAAATCAGCGGTAACAACCTTAGTGGTTTGTGCAGCAAGCTTCTTTTTAGCCCTCAGTCGCATGGCCGACCTCTTACCAGGTTTGGTAAACTGAACCAATTCCTTAGGATACCTATACGGGAAAACACAAAGATAGTACACAAATTTACATTATAGGCTCCTCCAATACTCCATACAATGAGATAACTATATACATAGCTAATAATCTTGCAAATGGTTCAGACATTAAAATGGCATAAACTTCAAATTTGAGAGGGTGCATCTTGGTGGACTACTACATCGGTCATCATCAGTATAGACACAAGAACATCGGTGGTTCACACCGGTACACAACCAGGGATGAGTAATAATAATCAAAGACCATTATATCCTGACTCAAATATTTAGACTCAACGCATTCCCGCCTTGCAAGCAAACGATAGAATGGTAATTGAGAGTAAGGTGACATCCATTAGACAGTTTCCTTTCGGCCCTCATTGTCCAGTGTCATTGAGTGGACTTACCTTAGAGGCAACTCAGTCAAACGTCAGGATACAGTCCACTGAACCCAATTAACCGCCATCTCTACAAAGATCTCCAGCCACCAACTCTCTGAATCACATGAGCCGCGGTGTGAGAGAAACGTGATCAAGTGACTAGCTTCTTGATAAATGACTTCATTTTTCTATGCAGTCATTAGTTATCCAACTAGCATTTTACGTCAGTTGGTTGTGTTCGGCGTGACAAACCACTAGTTGGTCTAACTACCTAACTCTGTCCATCCTTAAAGACTTGCCAAATTTGAGTACTGCCATCGAATATCCCTTTCGCAGCCTTGTCGTTACTCACTCTATGTCACTGATTAAACACAGATATCGATGGTCAGACGTTCGAAGACAGTTTATGTTCCCCGACCTGAGCGGTCATATTTTAAGGTCTCAGAGTAACGTTGCTCTCACAGTCCACCAATGTGCACTACTCATAAGCGTCAAAGAGACACCATGCAGTCGCAGATATGTTTTAGATTAGTGAATACCGCCCTGGAACTGGGAGCATCTGTTGCATTTTCCATATCACTCCCGCCGGTGATGCGGCTTTCTATGTAAACGAACCACTAGACAACCAACACAATTTCACTATCTAACACTAAAACCACATGGTCACTGCGGCTTTGCACTCAAACTGCTAAGCGTATCCCGAAATATCTTGCACAACAGAAGATAATGTCCAACACTGCCTGTTCCATTAGAAAGTTGCATAATGTATTGTTGTCAGCCTAAGCTAGATCAGCCAGGCTTTCATCAGGCCGGAAGTCTACATTGACATTTTATTAGTTTTGTAGCCAGTCCTGCAAGACAAAATCAAACAAAAATGGAGAGAGTGGACAACTTTCAAGCACGTCACTTTTGGTAGTGAATTTGATAAACAGTTTGCCATAGGCCCTAACTCGGGCTCAAATATGAAAATGTAGCACAGACAATATGTTCCGCAAACTTATTTGGTACACTATTGTGGTTAAATGAAGCTGAACTACAGACATATCCATTGCAGGGAAGGTACCTTTGCAATTGTAGAAAAAAGCCCATTACGAATCGATGGAACACATGGTGATGCATTAGGATTTGATGAAACGTGAAAATGCGATTTACACACATTTGATCAGGACGAAACACTACTTCTTCCCTAGTCTCTGCCTTCCGTGCTTCAGTGAGCCGACAGATTATAATGGATAATAGCATTCTAGGAAGTCCCTAAAAAGGCTGTCTATATCAAACTCCCTTACAAAGGTGATAGTCTGATGAACACCTTTGGAAAGATGATCAGTACCGCGTTAAAACATGTGTATAATGCAGCAAAGCTTGTCCTGCTCTCATAAACGACTAGGTCACCTCTACCCCCGGCCAAAAAATAAATCCATGTTTTCTACCAGCAATTGTATCTATCAATTTTCCTACAGTTGCGGATACATACATCGGTAGAACAGAAAGAACGCTTAAAACTAGGACTAAGGAGCACCTCCCAAATTGGTTGAGAGTTGCACTAACCAACCCGCCATTAAGTGATACTCAGCGAGGACGAAACAGCGCTTCATCCATTGCAAGGCACATATTGACTACAAGTCAGTGTCAATATCGCATCTTCGATTAAGGTCTTGATGAACGCTTACAACATACAAATTGAAGCATTGTTGATCAGCCGTCGACGGCCGGCTCTATGCGCACAAAAACAACTGACTGTCAACCTTTGTTTGCTGTGGATTCAGCCATGAACACCAATCACGATCCAGCCGGATTTTTACTTTTAATCGTTTCGTTTAAGTCTTATTGGTTTTGTTTTCATGTTAGTCACATGTTTACGACTGACGAGAATGTGCGAAATGAAGTCATATGGTAATTTGTCTTCTGACCATTCTATTCAAACCCTAATTATGATTAGAATCAAGGTAATTCCTTGGTTTTACAGGAGTCCCTGACTTCTAGAATGAGAACTACCATCGAGTGGTCCTAGCACAGAGGGACCATCTCAGTCGTCCCCACTAGTTGGAACAACAACACTAATACACCATCCACTTCTGTAAAACGTGTCCGCACTAGGTCATCTGGGTCCTATTACGCTTCAGTGTCAAAATACAACAGCGGACCTCAACAGTGATGGGTAGTTCTAGACCAACTGACCAACGCACGACATCGTACGTTTGCAGCGGAGGCACGATAGAGGCAGCGTGTCAAATAAACTGGCCCTAAAATTGTTCCGTATAGCAACCTGATCTTTTGAACTTACTGTAAACGAGTGGGTTAGTTGGTAGCTTCCCTGATAGACAGACGTCACGAGCCAGTGGTATCAGTAAGCCTAAACAGCCTATTAGTATTCATGAAGCAACTGCGGCTCTCATTTCGTTGACTACCTCAGCCAATCAAACTTCCCAATGCGCAAGCGGGTTATATCTGGGCTTCTTACGAATATCCCTTTTTAAGCAGTTATATTGATTGCCACGAGGAACACTCCGTTTGGTAGCAGAAATCTCTAGAGAAATTTTTAAAGTTCGCTGCGTGCTTGACCCGCTAAATAACGTGCCGTAAACAACAGGACCAGCCTCTTGAACAATTTGTGAAATTTGCGCCCACTAACGGTTTAGGTCCACAAGGTTGTCTAGTTTGCATTCTAGATAACTTTGTTGCGTGCACCTTGCAGCAAGCCGGTCACTTTCACTACAGCTAGTAGTTGCGGTCGACGGGACCAGTCAGACGGAGAACGAAGCGACAGCATACTAGCGCAGGACCCGAATCAGGAGACGCATTCCAACAGGGTCGACAGTCCCAAATGGAACCATATGACCTATATCTAGTGGCCATGAAGTCATTATGAGACCAAACACGTCCAAGGAGAGAGAGAGGATGCCGAGAAGTGCAGCGATGCACATTATATAGTGTTGCCTAGAAGCGATCTGTGTCCAGTGAATGGTTGTAGCAGCCGTCCACCACAATTACCCTGAATCTGCTGTCTACAAGGGACTCAACATCGCCGACCTGTGTGTTCGTATCCACAGACGTTCAGTCACTGTTCACGAGTGTCCCGTTATATGAGACAATTGACTATATTTGTAAGCCCGTTGAAACGAGTCACATTGCTGTGCCTCTGTCTAGTGATATCTTGAGGGAAGCCTTATTGTTATGCACTGAAAACGTCAGCTTCCGTTTTATTGATCGATGCTGCCGCCAAATCGATGCAGTAGCCATAGGAAGTCCACTAGGGCCCACCTTAGCTGACTTTTTCATAAGGTGTGAACAAGAGTTAGCCACAGACCTCGCGAGTCTGTCATCATACAAATGCTGATGAAACGTTGAAGATACACTAGTATTCAGTCGGTCCAAACAGGCTATAGATAACCTAGTGTAGCGCTTAAATACTTGCCATCACGTGTGAATTTGAGACTGATCATTGTTTGCCGTTTTTAGACATACTCATAAATCGCCGGGAAGATGGCTCTATTAAAAGAGGAGCCTAACGGAAATCCACGTGGTCCGGTCAATACCTAAACCTTAGTAGTTTCGCACCGGTCCATCAAAAGCGCTCGCTAGTGAACACACTATCCACACGCGCAAAACGAACCTGTATACAGGACAGTCTTGTGGAGGAACTAGAGTTGATTGCGACTGTACTACAGTTGAATGGTTATCCGAAAAGGTTCACAGAAAGTCGTAGTAGATCGAAACCACCATCCGAACAGGTGGTCACTGTGAGAAAGAAGGCTTATATAGAATTGCCTATTAAATGCGATTACAGTATGCAACAAACAACGCAAAGACTGATGAATTCGATTGAACGAACATTCAAGGCGGCCGAACTTTGTGTATTAGCTCGAGCCCAGGAGCTGCTTGTGCCTTCAATCAAAGATCAGTCTGTTGGTACCACCTCACACTGTATCTACCAATATACACGTAATTGCAAAGAAAGTTACATAGGCAAACCCGAGAGGTGCTTGATCTCCAGAGTGAAGGAACATTTGCCTAAATGGGTGCAGAACTCAGTATTACCGAAGAACAGCAATGTCGCTGAAACATGCAAACAACCATTGTCGCGGTCACAGGACAAATCCTGACCATTGGTCACATCATCGACCCGGCTTGTGCATTCAGAATCTTATTACGTCATCCCTATCCAAGATTCTCGCGGTTTGCTGAGACTGTCGCAATCAATCGACTGAAGCCGGCTCTGTGTGTTCAGAAACAGTTGTTTGTGAGCTTGACCCTGCCCTGGACTCAGTGACCTTTCCTAATCCATCAATCAACTACCCATCCCACCCACCCCTAACTGTTCAATATAAAAAACGTTTCATGTCGCTGTAAATTTGGTGCTGAAGAGTCAATATGAAATGCTTGCATCTACCAGTTTTCATGTTTCTAACGGTTTTGTTCAAGCTTCTGAAGGGAACGAACTGTTTTAAAAACGACTAGTTCAAAACTGTCCCAATCTGAGAAGGGCAGCCAAAGCAGAGTAAAAGGCATCCTCTACAGAGTTGTCACTACAGACAGAAACAGCAAAATACTATTGGAAGGCGTGTCTCATGAGGATGATCCTAACAAAGCCTGATAAGTAGTGCCTGATAACCTTGCTCAGCAAGGCGGTTAAGACCACAACACCAACTGGTCGCCTTGCGATTTTTCAGCCGCAGGTAGCCGTACTGAATAATGGGCAGCTTGATACATGTTCCGACGCCATGCGGTCCGGCCAACGTGGATTACGCATCAATATTACTTGAATCCTTGAAGGTCGTCCAAATGCACGTCAACAAAATGTTACGTTGCCTCTACAATCCGCCCACTTGATACAAGCCAACTAACGGAGACAAAGGTGTTCGGATTCCGACAGCCAACAGACATCTTGAGAACAAACGGGCCATCGATGATCCATGGAACAAGACAGAACGTGTTCGCATTGTAAATCCCCCTTTACTTAACCACCGAACATCAAATAAAGAAGATGAAGGAATGTTTTCGTTATCCTCATTAACACCGCTAGCAAAAACATAAATTAACGAGATACTACCAAGGTAGATGAGGCGATTAGCACTTTTAAACAGCTTGCCCTCAACAAGGGCGGGACCGGGCCAAAACAATATTGTAACACAGTAACTTGAGGGTGCGAAATGCATTCCAAACTGTTCATACCATCCGATTGATTCGGCACGATCCGCATGATGTCTGTAGGAAAACTAAGTAAAACAGTATCGTGGGTATGTGCAATATTGGTCGGTTTATTGTTTGGCGAAAGTACCATCCCGCGATCCTCAAAACCTCCGGCTGCACTTTCAAAAAAATAATCTGGCACGCAGCTGAGTAGGAAGGCTGCAATAAGAAGGATCGGAGTCAGAGGGATTAGACGAAGTTTTGTCACGGACTCTGTCGAATATGTAGAAATCCATTACTACCGTATCTATGATGCTAAATGAGAACAAGTTTTCTCCCAGCTAGTTCGCGCAGCAGTTGAAATTTCCTCCCCATGCTCGTTTTTATCACCCACTGTCATAACATCATGATTCACCTGTGCTGCTTCTAACAATAGTGTACATTAGCATAAGGGTGAAGATGGACGAGAACTCGACAACCCAACGATAACAAAGACGGCTACCAGACGCATGGCTGTAGATTAAATCTAACACTGCCTCGAATACTATTATCTGAGTTAAAGCAGCTTGAGAGTACCATCGAGCCTACCTGTGGCCTAGCAGATAATGTAGAAGCAAACACTTTGTGGAGTAAAACCTGACAAATTAGATCGCATATAAAGGGGGGATATCAAGACACTTATCGATAGAAGACAGTGCTTTCAAGTTTTTGATTAACTCGAGCACGCCGACACTTGAAAAGCTCCCACTTGAGATGGATGAAAAACAAAGTTTTCAATTGAACTATAATGGATCACAGTGAGTTACAAAAACGACCCCTTCATGGAAGAAATGAAGCCTGTTTATGTTTAAGTAACCTTCTCAGTTGTGGTTGATAAAAGAGAAAAATTCTTGCGGTAGTTGTGATAACAGCGCCTAACTATTAGTCATACGTTCATGGGTTAGAGTTCGACTGCTGTGACCATCCGTGCCAAGGATTGAGTAACCTTAAAGTATTGGGCCTACACATTACTGTATACGTCCCATTACAAAAAACATCTTGCATTGCAGTGGTTGAACACAATTCAAAAACCTGTCCCTAAACCTGATACAATTGGTACCTAAAAGGTTTATAGAAGAACAACTAGATTCGTTATTAAAAATGAGAAAATACTGCACCGTTCTACTAAACACACGGTTATCTCGTATACTAGGAGGAAGATTGTGGCCATCTTATCCTCACGCGGGTTTCGATTATGTGAGCTGGAAGCAGTATAAAAAGTGGTAAACTTAAAAAATACAACTGATCACATAATAAGAGCAAAACTCAATAAGGATTCGCGCTATTTCTGAGGAGATCCATACAACAGATGGACATAACCACTAAGAGTTTGACCAACAAAACTAAAGTTGGCCAAGTGTGGACGCTGAAATCTATATTCACCTAGCCCATGTCAGACACTGATTTGCTAGCTGTTGCTTCAAACGTAACTCAGCATATTCAAAATGAAAGGTGACGCGGGTTGATGTCAGAACCATTTAAACTCGCGCAGCGAAATGCACATGTTTACGGGTGCCTACAAAATGCATGGTCCAAAAATGAGTTGAGTAATGATGGAATTGTCTAAACGGTGCTGCAAAAACAAAAGCAGTAGCGTGGGGAGCCTAGTGACAGAAGACAATCTCTGAGCATTTTTTGATTGAGAACAATGCTCCGGTAAACCATTTCACAGAATCTGAAAAACGAATCGAAAACCAGTTAGGTTGTACCTGTGACCATTGGATAGACAAGGCTACTAGACAGGAAAAAATATGTACAATGGCTCAATAGATAAGCGGATGGTGCTGGAATCGATAGTAACAAATGTGATGCTTGCCTGCCATACAACCATGGAACAAACAGTCCAAAGTAACACTTAAACAAAAACGGATCGACGGAAGAGATCACAATGACCAAACAATGAGGTTTGAGGTTAAATAACCAGCAAGAAGTCCATAACGTACAAACAAATAATCTAACCACTTATCCGTTCTAAACGATGATGAGCCTAACCAGAAGATGCTGAAGCTTGAATTCCCGCAGCCTTGACTTACAACATTCTAAGAGAATAAAAATCCATCGATAGTGGGAACTGATAAAATAAGGCTCAGTAGGGCTGAAAGCGTGATTGAAGGTACGTCATTGACCGCGGTACGTTACCACCTCCGCAATCGTTTTTACCGAGCAATGTAACTGAATATTAGGCCTTTAATCGGGTAGGTGACATTTATCCACTTTACTCAACGCAACAGTCAGCGTTTCGATGTTCTATGACCACGTCAATGCCTGATCACTCTGCGGTTTTACCCAGCTGTTGTCGATCTCAGTGAATAAGGTTGACACCTTCGTCGCGGACACACCATACCTCAGAACTATGGAGTAAGACAGAACGCCAACAAACCTTACATACCCCGCCTTTCTACCACAGAGATCCTTTTGACTCCGCCTTTGTGGTATACGGTATTCTTGCGACTTTCACTAATCCGTCTTAGTTCTCCAGATGCAACAGACAACTCGACGAAGTAACGGCAGCACTCACGTGGCCAAAACCGATCACTTGCCACCCATCCTAGTAACCTCAGGTGTACATGATTTGCGGTCCACCAGTTCGACAGCTGGACGAGACCTAATGTGGCCAATTCACCCGGAGAAATTTCCATTTTCTAAACCAAGCAATCATTTAACTGCTTTACAGAATATGGCAGTTAACTGTTATCCTAACAAGGCGCTCGGTATGGCAAACGATTAGTTGAGATCCTCCACACATAGATTATTCTTGTAATTTTGTATATCTCTAAACAATTCTTGATTAAACTCACTGGATCTCCTTGCCAAATATTTGCATATAGCCAAGACTGTTAACCCGATGTGTGCGATCGGACAAAGACATCGACTGTCGAATGTTTGAAAATGGTTGGTGACCTCCATTCTTGGCGGTCAGCGTATGCAACATGAGAGCAATAGCGGTCGTACGATCACATTACATATGCACTATTCAAGCTTTGAAGAAATGTTTCACCATCGCAAGCAATTACCTAGATGCAAAAACTCTCGGAATTAACAACCACTGCTCCCTCTGGTTGACTAACGTCGCAATGGATGTATTTTGTAGTCCGTATGCCGACGGAGTGTGCCAAATTGCGTACCGCGGCCGTTGACGGTTGGAAGAGGGTGCAAGCCGACTAAACGGCTATGAAAACTTCGATCGTCATGCTAGGTGGGAAGTGCTGCCTGCCTGGTAAGAGGGTGTGCTATCGTCCAAGTCACATGTTGAAAACGGTCAAGGGTATGACAGTGTTGTATTCAACAGTGAGCTCGTATAAGTACACTATCTTCAACGACAGCAATAAATTAGTGGTTCACGCTGATGCCCATCTATCACACAACTAAGAATAAAAGAGCAAGCGTACAAATGGATAAGACCTAGCTAACAAAAACAATTGTCCATATTAAAAACATTCAATATCAGTGTCTACACCTTGTAAACAAATAAATGGGCACGACAGACCCATACAACTTTTAACGTCCCGCGTTCTTAATTGCAAATATTTAACAGACAACTCCGCTAAACAACGGCAACATTCGCGACATCGAGACCGATTGAACACCAACTTACCTGACGTCCCCAGTTCAAGACTGTGTGGGTCATGGGCGTCCCAAAGTCTGTGCATACTGGAAGAAGGATCTCACATGCAACCCGCCTCCTCACCTTCCTGGCGCTTATTCGTTGGTGTCAACCGGTACAACACGCTATCCGAGATGGCGATGTGTCGCAGTCAATGGCGTACCTGTATCCATACCATTTCCGCTTCTTCCTCTTAGTCTCCGCTCAATAATTTTCAAACTATTTAGTAACGTTTTCTTCTAGGATATTCCACGTCACTGTTGAGGTGAACGGCGGCCCGAGCCACAGTACCTTTTGGTCAGGCTCATGGCTGTTATGATGAAGATGATGATTAATGCACAAATACCTGAAGACAGTTCAAGTCTTCTACTTCGAGCGACCACGTTTCGCACTATAAAGTAGCATAGCCCTAACAGTCGCCTTATACAAACGGCCTTTAAGCATCAGAGATACACCTCTATGTCGCTAAAGGTGTCCTTGATTAGCGAATATTGCTCTAGCACTGAATATACGAGCTTTCATCTTATTCCGTATACCTTCGTTGTTGCTGAAACATTTTCGTAAGTACACAAATCGATCAACCATCTGCATAACTTCGCTAACCAATATTAAATTTACACCATCACGAGTCTTGTGAAAGCATTCAATATTTTGGGGATGCAAAGTGCATTTCGAGATATTTGACGCTGTCCATAGTGTACAAAAATTATCATAAAACAACACCTAATCGAGATTGGTCGGTCTTCCACCATGTAAGAGATCCACGCCGAAATCTTGTGAGTGCTGCAGACAGTCTGTTATTTCGTTAAACAAAATTGAACAAAAATGGTAAAAATGGACAGCCGCTGTTGGACCCTAACTTGGGCGGAAGTATGGGGATTGTTAGGTGTGCACTGTAGCTCATCATTGGTGCTTCACTTACTTTGGACCAATCATTCTATCTCATCACTCTCTGAGCGTTCACCACCCAGCTTGTCTCCAACCGATAAACATTCCACCAAAACTCGTTCGTCTTCTCAGTCGAGTCGCGTGATTGAAGATACAACTAGCTGATCTGTTCAACAATTCAGGGACATAACACGGATAAAGCGCTGATAATAAGTTTATATACCCACTTGGTACAACCCTGTGTTCAAGCCATTTTAGAAGAACAGACCGATCAACAGCATTAAACGCACCTCCATAGTCAAGAAAAACGAACACTATCGGCCGGTGGTACGTATGACACTGTTCCAGAGTGTGGTCAAGAGTGAAACTTTTGATAAACACATCCTCGTCCGAGACAAAAGGCTGCTTGTCGTTCCAATGTCTACGTCCCGAGCTGAAAATTTATGACGGAAGTCAGAACCCTGGTTACGACTGGGGTCAGGCTAATCCCCTAAAGGTTTTGGTGAGACTCCCTGATTTCATTCCCGAATATGGGAATTATTATTGAGTGACCCAAACAAAGAGAGACGTTTTTCATCGGCCACAGGTTGAAACCGTGTCAATGCCTCTACGAATGCCCTTATACATCCATTGGAAAGTACCGACACGAGGTCATCTGGGCAAGCGTTTGAGAGCTGAAATGCCCTCGTGGACCTGAGCTTTGGTCGACGATTTTAAATCTACCGACCAGGGTCCCACACTGAAAGTTTGTAACGGTAACGCGGTAGAGACAGGAATCTTACTAAACTGATATCAGTGTTCAGCCTAGAGGTCTAACTTCTTGAACATATCACGGGTGAGCAAGCCGTCTGCTTCGCTGGTAGTTTCATTGACAAAGAGACGCTCTGGAACAACAGTACGGATGAAATTGAAGAGTCTGTTAGTACCTTCGAAAACAAAAGCGGTTTTCATTTCATTCACTTCCTCAGTTAGTCAAGGGTTAGAATAGGCCATCATCATCATCATAGACAGCAATACATCAGTGGTTCACACTGATGCTTAACTGCCACACAACCTTGAAGAAGAAGAAAAAGCAAACCCTGTATAGGAAAAAGGAAAAAAGGGAAGGGGAGGAGACCTAACCACTAAAAAATATGTACGTCTACATTCAAACATACAACATCAAGGCGCCTACACCTTGCAAACAAACAACCAAGCTGTAAGTGAAAGTAAGGCGTCATCGGCAAGACAGGTTCCACACGGTCTCACTGCCCCGCGTCAATAAGTGCACTCACTTCACAGACAACTCGGAAGAACAACGACAACATTCACGCCACTGAGCTCGATTAGCCGTCATCTCACCTAACGTCTCAAGCCACTGACTCTGCGAGTCGCGAGGGCCTCAGCCTAGGAGACAAACCCCATTTACAGCGACTAACCCCTTCGTGAACGATTTTATTTGTCTACGCCAGGTCATCATCTGTCCACCTCGCATCTTGCGCCAATCGGCCGCAGCGTCGGCAAACAGTGCTCGGTGTGGCAGACGACTAGCTGGCATCCTTAGTACATGACCTAACCATCTAAGTCTGTGCAAGTGTAGGGACTGAACGAATGAACTCGTTTGACAATCAGTACCAAACACCCGCTTCCTAACCTCCTCGTTACTCACTCGTTGGTGCCACCCGATACGAGCGATTGAACGCAGACATCGGAGAATAGACCATCAATCTACACTTGAGATCCTTACGGATATCCCTACTGAACCTGTACGAACCGCCATGAAGAATATTCCGCCTGACATCCAACGATTCCAAGAACTTCTCCGAGACTTGTTGTTTAGTTAACGGGCGAGCCACTGTGCCGCATGCTACTTCACGAATGGCTTGGGACATTCTGGTCTCACAGCTGTTGGGAACTTTGGGGTTAGAACTGCAGAACTTGCATCTAAGACTAGTTTGGAACTTATGTTTTGCCGCTGGCCTGGCCAATTTCTTAACAGCCAGCTGTTGAGGTTGGTCAGATTGTTGCCTAGTAAAAGTAAGAACTAAATGACAATGTACCAATGCATTTTTTAAAGTCTAAATATGCGTTCAAAGAAGAACGGATTTTTAATGGAATCATGCTGCTCATAACTAACAACTAAGTAGTCTATTTCAGACCAAGTCTGACTTGAAGGATAAGGGCGTAAAGTTAAAAAAACGACGTACACGGTGTCTAAAACCAGGGCTGACTAAATTGTTTGTGCCAGGCGACAGCTGCCTATCACTATCCGACCAATTATTCTATCCCAAACCTGCCACTTAACAAGACTCGGCCTAATCAAGGCGGCCAACCTGAGCGTTTACACCTCCGGCCAGAATGACTATATCAGAACCATGTGTCGATCGAAGGAGAGTGGTCAGATCCCAGTGAAGGATGCAACTTCATCGCAGTCAGTAAGAGCACAAACCTGCGCAGTGAAAAGCGTTCTGTAACTTTAGTGTATAAAGTTAGCCTTAACAGGACCTGTCAAGCAGATGATACGATCTACTGCTAACGTGAGTCTAATCTACCAATGTGGCTGCGGCCGTTGTGTTCAGGACTACATCTGCTCTCACCTGATCGGTAGCAGCGGCCGTAGTTACCCGAAGTACACAACCGGTATCGACCAGGTAGTGTGGGGCTGTCAGTTCGATACACTGACTACTGTCTTGCATTTTAGTCTCTGAACTACAGCAGACATCAGCTTTCAATTAAGCTAAGGTCAGAGAAGGGGCGGCCTGTTGACCTGTCCTTCTCAGAGTGCGAACGTTGAAAACACTTATACTAAGTGACAATCTGGACTTAAACAAGGGAAGTGGGGGCCGAAGGTCGAGTGGTACACAGTGGGATTTACCGAGATAGCGTTACTAAGATTAGCTACATCTGTACAGTAGTTATTATAAACGGGGGTGAGAGCGGTCTGAGAGCTAATTTGGATAAAACAGCAGGGGAGGGTCAACAGTAGCGTACTTCTGCCTATCCACCCTGCTGTACGCAGCAGATAGGATGATCTGAATTAGACTGCGGGACGACCGGTGAGGTATGCTGTTGGCAGTTTGGTGGGTACTTATGGTCATATGTAAACTAAATTATTGTCAGTATGACCACAATTAGACAAGAAAACAGTTGGGGTTCTCAGCCAAAGCATCCGGCTCAAAAGGCCTCTATCGTAAAACAGAGGGAGTAGCAGTATGCTGGAACGCACAACCCGGAGGATCAAGAGACTGTGGTTCATCAGACCTCTGCCTGTCGACCTTCTGGACATAGGTTGTTGTAGTTGTAACCACCATACAGTCTAGTTTAACCTAGTAGGTGGTCCAGATGCCTAAGCCGTTACACTGCATCCAGGTTCAGTCTCGTTGTACTAATAAAAACGGTCAACTCTTTCTTCTCACCACGAAGTTCCATTGTTTTAAAATTTCGCTTTTACATAAAATGCTGAATTTGTGCGCAAATGTGTCGCGGATAGGTCGTTTGAGCCCTGCTACTTTTGTGCACCTCGATCGTACAATCTCATGGGCCCGGAGCAATGTTCACGAAGCATTTGTGATGATAACGGAGAGACGTGGTACATTCATCTACTTTTATCAAACGTGGAATGACAAACACATCCTGTTGTTCATCAACTCATATCTGTTACTGGTAACCGATGCCATTTGCACTAAGTGGCGTACGGCAGAGCGCAGTTGAGAGGAACAGCAGGACTGCCAGGAGGTGATGAGTTATGCCTATAAAAGTCCCAACAGCTCACGCGGGTAAGATTAGAGGATGTCATCATCATCATCATCATAGACAGCAATACATCAGTGGTTCACACTGATGCTTAACTGCCACACAACCATGAAGAAGAAACAAACCCTATTTAGGAAGAAAGAAAAAAGAGGGAGGGGAAGGGACCTAACCACTAAAAAAGAGCTACGTCTACATTCAAACATACAACATCAAGGCGCCTAC
>JTDE01005923.1:12460-39592 GCA_014338405.1 Paragonimus skrjabini miyazakii
TCGCTGCCTAAGAATCGTAGGAAGTTGATCCCCGAATCTTTACTCAGTCCGGAGAGTGAAATCTGCCTTGCGCTTCCCCCATATCAGCTTGTAAAACACGGCATATCGCAGTCATTAGGAATTGAGCAAATAATGTGCTCGCACAGCAGAATCGACAACTAGGCGCCGCTCCGTAATTAAAAAAAGGATGAAACGGAACTAAGCTCATCTAAACAAATGGTCACTTGTTGTATCAAAGCGGATCGCGGATCAAAAAATAACGTGACTTATAAGTTATTCCAGAAAAAATGTAGAAGGTAAATGTTTAGGTTCAGCACTTAGAAATTTTACGAGGCTTATATTGACCAAGAGTAATGGAAACTATAACAGCAAATGAAGTAAGAATAAATATAAATAATGCAGTTTATTCAGGAAAACTAGTGAAACGTAAGACCACGTTCCAACGTCGACCAGGCAAAACAAATCATTCGCAAAAATGATGCAACAAACCTTGGCAAGGTCAAAACCTTGCTTGGTTGGTTGATTTGTGGTCCACTAGGTAAGAATGTCAAATCATGCGCTTCCGTCTACTGTACTCCTCAAGGAGATCCCTTCGTTGTGGAGCATCCTAGACGTCTGTACGACCACCGGTTGAATGATATATAAAGCGTTACAGAATCCCTCCCTCGGGAACAAAAAGTTAGCTTTGACGATTGTTGAGATTCGTGTTCGTTTGATCAACGGTCATTCTGAAGTTCCATCGCCGTAAACGGTTGTAATGTTTCTTTTACCTCCCAATCGAATACTCGCTGTAAGACGTTTGAACTCTATAAAATCGCCTGTTACTTGATGAGGAGCTTCGTTCGAGATGCGCTGCTTTAATACAGTCTCACATAAACGATAGGTACATCAAAAATGGACCTGTGAATTTTGAGCGTGCTCAGCTTGTCAAGAGATGATATAGACCAAGCCACTCTGTGTTTAACCCTAAGTAACCCGGCAAACTCTGTGTGGTATTTCACTGCGCCACAAGATATCATGTCTCATCTCTGAACAACCAGCTATTACAGGAACCGGACCTCGCCTCTCGATTTTTAGATGTATTGTTAAGTTTTGGAGTACATCAGGTTCGGGTTACAGGAGATATACAGGAGACGGTTTTACAAGTTCGTGTACTCGATGCAGAAGTTGAAGCCCTGAGGATACTTTTCTGGTCTCAAGATCATCTCACAAGTGAGCCCACTGAATACCGGATGTCAACACGTCTACTTGGGGCTACTTTACCACTCTCTTCTTTGCTAAGTTTACCTTGAGGAAGGTAGAGACGGAAACATTTGAACATATGTGTGTGTAGAGCGTATGCTAAGCCGTTCATACGAAATTTTACGTTGACGACTGTCTATCCTCCTTGCCAGATATACCCTCAGCAATGAGCTTTGTCCACGGTTTAACCTCTGCCGTCTAGAGGAGGATTTTGCTTAACGAAATGGCAGTCGGATAGCCGTGAAGTTCTTGATATTGTCGCTGGTTCTGAGAGCGCCGTCGGTACGAAGAAAATGAGTGGCGACAGGTTGACAGCCGGACATACGTTGGGTATCAAGTGGGACGTGGAAGCAGACCAATTTACTGTAAGCTTTAAACTGCTCGAGAAACCATTCATAAGGAGAAGTATCCTCTTCATCATCTATAGCTTGTATGACCCCCTCAGATTCGTCTCCCATGGCTACTACTAAAAAAGGTGTTATTGCAAGAGCTGTGCCGCAACACACTTAGGTGGGACGACTCACTCAATACTGAAGAAAGTTCAGAGTGGCACGACCGCACAAAACATTTGCAAAAACTTCACGAAATGCGGATTTCCTGCTCCGTAAGACACAACCTATCTACGGAAAATGATTTTCGGTTGCAGGTATTTTGCGACGCGTCTGCAATGGGATATGGCGCAATTGCCCGTTTGCTTCTGTGACGACAATGGTGAATGCTTTTGGTCACTGCAGCCTTCGAAGGCTCGGGTGGCGTATTTTGAATCAGTTTTCATCCTAGATTCGAGCCGACTGCGGCCGCAATTGCCGTCCGTATGTTCCAAATAATATGCATGTAAACATTTGGTTCAGAGACGTGAACTTCTGGACGGATTCGATGGTGGCATTGTAATATATCGACAGTGTAGGATCGAGCGAACCGGAGACGACCGGTTGAAAATAGCACAGTGACTGGACAAAGAGTATATTGTTGACCTATGAGGTCCACGTGAAGGTAAACGGATACCAAGACGAAACAATAACAGAGCGGAGCAACAAAGGTGCACGCAGTGGGGTAGTACGTTGGAGTGCGCGGGGTAGCTTTCAGTATCCCTACTCGTTCAAACAAATGTTCAAGTACATACAAAAGCTAGAAACAAAAAGAGAACAAATGTTACTCGTAGCTCTAACATAGTTGACAGTAACCCATAGGTTCGTTACAAAAGTGCCGTTACATGTTTCAACACGTTTGTCTTAAATTTGCAGTCAAATATCCTTGATGTATCTAGCCCATTGCAGTGAAGGTATGTACAATCATGTGACAACCCCACGGTTAAATTATCGCGCGGGGTGAAACACGTACATGATATGTAAGAGTGGTCACATGGTCTAGAGTTCTTTGTGTTATCCACAGTTCATAGTTACATTTTGTAACTCATTTTTCTACGTTTCCGTGCATACCGTCTGTTAGCTTCATCGGTGCGTCTGTTTGAAACCATCACCATCACTTTTTGAATTTAATCGTCGACACTAATAAACGGGAGTTAACGCGCATCGTCTATGTCTTCTCAACTTGTGCGGATGTTTCGGCTGATGAAGTAATTTCACAGTGAATTTTTTTAGCTCCGCGTATCAGCCGATCTGTCGACGCTCAACACCCACCATCCCACGCCGCGTGTGAGTTTATCCATCGGCCGTGTGCCGGACCTCATCCCTGGCGCTGCCTTTCTCTTTTGTGATAGTCTACTGAATCTGGTGGACCTTGACTTACCAGTCAGCCATTCCTGTTTCACTGATAGGTCTTCCATTTGATTTGTACGCTTATCTTTTGCGCCCATCCGTTACTGTTACAATTCTTCTTTGGTACCACCATAGTTTTGTCATTTTATCAGTTGATTATTCAGACCACTGCATCCTCTGACAACTGCCGGATTTATGGGCCGGCGTATCTAGACTCACCGAACCTGTAGGTGTTGAAGTAAAATAACCTTCATTACGCCTTAATACTGTAGGCAGATCTGATGGATTACTACCGATTTGTTACAGATATTCTAATTGGTGCAAACCGTTGAAAGCTGTCGCTTAGCTTAATCGATTCAAACCTCATCCGATTTTTTTTAATACCGATCATTATGATGGTACAATTATGGTAGGCCGTTTGTCACCTGTTGAGCCACAATCAGCCAAAGTAGGTGTTTTGTGGTTAGTACAGCTAGAAGCCTTTCCTCGTGAAGTGCGAATTTTGTTTAACTCGTGTGTTCATGGGAAGAGGGAAACGGGAGCCGTTTTTGTACTTGCGTCCCGTTATAATTAGTGTTCTCCACCAAATGAGTGGGAGATTGTCTACGTCGGTTCTGGGATTCGACTAAAAATTCCCTCTCACCTTGCCTAGATTGCACCACGTGACAGGCATCATTATCCGTCACTTTCATTTTAAAGAAAGGTGTGTTGGTCGGGTTCATGTGCTCGCATCAATTCGTCACTGGTTTTGGATTTTGCATAGCGCAGCGACGGCTAAGAGTGTCATGGGGTGGTATATCTTTCGCCAACTCCAGGATGTGAATTCTGACAGGCAGTTGATGGCCCCACTTTTCTCTGTGAGAACACAACCTGGTTGGCATCCTTTTGCAAACGCCGTTTTGAACTGTTTTGGTCTGATCAGAGTGAAAAGAGATAGGGTAGTATATTTACGTGCTTCAAATTCAGAACAGTCCATTTATATGTTGTGCGGATTATCAGTACCGACTGTTCCCTTATGCTACAGATTCGATTTATCTGAGAAAGACGAACAACCGATATTTAACCGGATAACTGCTCAAACTTTGTGAGTGCCAAAGAAGAGCTTTAAAGTTGGGGTGAGCGCCTGACCAGAATGATATAAATGATCAGCAACTACGAAGAGGCGTCACGTGGCATTTCGATACACCATAAGTCAGACACAGAGTCAAAATCTGGGCGCAGCTGATAAAGCCTATTCGATGAACTTTGAATGCAGTTTGGGCAGAGCAGGCTGCTGACGATGAGACTCTGTTGATGGTACTGGTTGAGATAGAATGAATCCTCAATAATCGCCCAGTCACACCGCTGGTGTCTGATGAAGTCGACTCTGTTTTTTTTGTCGCCGGATGACTTGTTACTTTTTAGAGGCGATGTCAAACTAACATTTGAGGAAACCCACGCCAAAAAATTCACTGCACGATGGGTATAGGCAAATTAACTGGCGTCGGTATTTTAGAAGAAATGGACAAACGAATACCTTCCCACTCTTCAAGCTCCACAAAAGTGATTAAATCAAGAATGCACCTCTCATATAGGCGATATCGTGCAAGTGACAGCCAATGCGCCTCCGAAGAATCATTGGCCCATCGACCTGATTGTGCTATGTTTCTCCGGTTTGGACGGATTAATCCGTACTGCTTGTGTGAAGACCAAAGCTGAGATTTTAAGGCGTGATGTACGTCTCCTGTCTTCTGGAGGGTATTGTCAATAAACAGCTCAGTAAAGGAAGCGATGTCAGTTTATGCGCATCTCACGCGGTGCGTCTACTGTCACCGAGAGGTGGGCAATCGGACGCCCAATCTCCGAGCAGTTGCTAGACGTTTAGGCCGCGTCGAAGGTGAAGGGTCGAAGTCATGGAGAACGGCCATCCTCCGCGATACATTTGACGTCGGTCGATCCAGGGAGTAGATTGAGAGGCACGGAGAACGTCGGTCAATTTCAGGAGGGTCGGTGGCGCACGGCAGCCGTGTGTATTAAATTTGGGCTGAATGAAATGTGTCTTGACGATTAGCAATGAGGTTGGCAGCAGCTGAGCTTGACGGTGCCACTGTCAGCCACAGCGCACGAATATTCCAGAAAATGCTCGTTGAGCCGTTCATCGCGCTCGCCGTATCTGTTGGAGAATTCCGCCCGAAAACTTTCTGAGGCCAAGATTTTTTAGCCTCCTTGTATACAACTCCATCTTAATTTTGCAAGCCGGCCGTACTCGTTCATCCACACATTGTGTTTCACTTGCTTGGAGGTCAATTGTTTGAGCCAGTTCAACAGAATACCACCCAGCCACTATTCAATATTGAAAACCAAACGATAACGATAAACGAAGAAGCAGCTAGTTGAAAACCTTGCATTTATATCGACCCTGTAAAATCGAATGTACAGCGAAACACGTCAAGCTAGCGAGGCGTGGAGCAAGTTATGGTTTTAGCCCCGGGAATGAAAATACGAAATGGATTGCTCGACTAAAACAAAGTAGGTAAAAACAATGTCACAAAAATTGTATAGTTGAGTGCGATTATCAGATATTTTCAGTTATTACAGTCGCTACAAGGCTCTCCCCCAAAAAAGCTAATGAGTAGTACAGAGACCTTCCTTATTCCAGAGAGCGAGGAAGATATGTATTTCTGGCTGATCACAGTTACAGGGGGTGGTTGGTCGAGAATGGTTAATGCGCCGATAGAATATTTTTTAATCATATTATCTAGTTTTCGGTGCGTTTCTTCTCAATCGCAGCTGCTTGCCCAACCCTAAACAGTTTTGATAGAAGAGGGCTAAGTTTGTCTTGTGCTGTACGATAGTTGGCTGGAAGTTTTCCCTCCACACACCACGTTCGGATCCTCTGGAATAGATAAACCACAGTTAAGTAGCCGCACGACAGGCGGAAAGGTATAACTCATCGTGTCAACCTATCCCGTTGACTAATAGTGACTTCACACCCGATGACTTCATGGACACTACAACTTTTGGTGTGGCCGCCTTTTGTTTCCTCTTTTTCTTATGGTTCTGTCTGAAGTTAATGGAATCAAGAAAGAAGAGGGTTAGCATGCAAACAAGCCTGGTCATGAACAACGCCGTTTGGGTTACGGACATGGTGACGCATCAGATAACTGCGTAGTCCTGAGAGTCCGAACAAACAGTTTGTCGTTTTTTGGTTGCCAATAACTCCGAACATAAGTAGAGAACCCGATAACAGTAAGAAATTTTGATTTTTTCAAATATATCGCAAAGTCCAAAAACACTAACTCAGAAAAGCAGGTGGACAAAACGATAAGTACAAGCGCGCGGATACGTTTTATTGAAAAATGTCATTTCCAAAATATGGAATGTTAACATATTCCGCAAGGCGTACGAGCTGCGGAGTTCCCTACCAGGATGATTTTGCCTTGAGGTGGGGGAGCAGGGTCGAGATTGTGACGGTTTCGACGACCACAAATGGTTCCGACGACGAAGTGCATTTTGCTGCCACCGGGTGTCCCAGGGGAGAAACGCCACTTGTCGACGGAGGTGTGGATGATTATTCCTCCGCAAAAACTGATTTCAGCTTGTCATAAGAAACTATCTCACGTTTGCCGTGGGTGCCCGCTGCGAGAACGAGATGGGAGCCGATGTATGGAGGTTGCAGTGGTCGACGCAAGTCGTCCGTATGCAGAAAGACATAAGTGTATTAGGATAGTTTAGCGTGCACACGCACAACTGATTATTGCTCTCCGGCTGCAGCGGGCGTAACTTTCGCACGGGATGCACCAAACAAGCCGTGTAGCTACTGTAGTCCTGCGGTGCTGAAGATGCAGGTGAAAAGAGTTAACATGGCAACCAAATTATGAAACCATAAACTAGCTTCGCTGTGATAGCGTTCAAGTCCTATTTAACTGTGTTCCGTAGTCCCAAAAGAACTAACACAAGTGCACTTTTCTACAACGAATTAGCCTGCGCACTAAGGGCGGCTTTCAGGTGACGACGGAAATGTTCACACATCCCACTTGCGGCCGGATGGTAAACCGGAGTACGAATGTGTTTGTATCCTAACCTATGTAAGCGCGCCGCAAAATGTTCCTCAAAGTGTGACCCATTATACGTGGTCGCCAGTGCTGGACAAATTAATTGCGCCCCAAACGTTCCAGGAAGTCGCTGGCTACCGATTCTGAGGAGCATTCAGGTAGTGGTGTGGCTGCAGGCCATCTTGTGAAACGGTCAACACACGTCAACAGATAAATAGAGCCATTTGGGGATGGTAAGTGACCCATCGGATCGATGTGCATGTGGCAAAAATGTGCATCTGGCAAAGGAAATGTACGAAAGTGTCCCCTTGCATGACGGTGGAGTTCGGGAAGATGGCATTGGAGGTCAGAGCGGGTCCGATTGCGGATATTGTGGCTTACCTTAGGCCCTGTGAAGCGTTCACTTACAAGTTTAACTGAAGCACTATGCCGGGGTGAGGCAAATTTTGCAGTATATTGAACAGTGTGCGGTGGAAAGATGCAAGCACTACAGGGAAAGGTGTGCCCCGAGAAGTGTCGCAGAGAATTGTTCCCTCTGATCATGTCAGAGGTACGGATTGGGTTGTGAGAGAAATCCTTTGACTAAGACGCTCGACGTTGGGATCATTGGCTTATGCGGCAGCTACGGTCGTCAAGTCAATGCAGATGTTGGCAGGTGCGCTGATGTTAGGAATTCATTAAAGGGTGTCCGTGACAATGTTTTTCGTACCTCAGACCTGTTGTAGATCAGTCTCATACTGAAAGATGTAGTCCAGTTAACAAACTTCTCTTGGAGGATGCCTGTCGGATGAAGTGTTCAAAGGATAGTTTAGCGGTCTATGACAATGTGAGCCGTAAATATTCTGACTTCCACCGGATGACGGAAGCGACAGATATAGCCAGCAGCTCTCTACCAAAAGTACTGTAACGAGTCCACGGGTTGTAAACGCTTGGAAAAAAACTAAAGGTTGCCATTGCATACCAGCAAACTGCTATGATACAACGCCAGCAGCTGTGTCAGGTGAGTTTGGACCAGGATGAATAAAGAGAGCTATGTTGGCTGCCGCATCTTTGGGGTTGATGAACACAGTGCATGCAGCCTTTGTGAACTGGAAGTTGCGTTCTGACCAGTTGCCGACTGCATTATATGCACACAGCTAGATGTGAAACGTCGGTAGCGGTTGACCAGACCACTAAGATTACGAAGACACTTAAAGGAATTTGGCTCGAGGTATTCACAGATGGATTTGGCCTTATCCGTGATCGCGTCGATTCCATGTCCCGAGATCTCGTGACTCAGATATTCTATTGTGGTTTCACTCAGTTCGCACCTGGTGGAGTTACCCGTGACAGTATGTTGGGTTAAACGCTCAAGTAGGGCGAAAAACTGGTTACTAAACTAACATCAAGATAGGGGTTGACAAAGTCCGAAACATGTGTCACTTCATGAATGATGCGTTGAAAGTTTAGGCTGCGTTGCTCAACACAAATGACATTCGAAGGAATTCAAAAAAGCCAAAGCGGGTGACAACCGTGGTTTTGGGTATATCTTCTTTGACCACCGGGAACTGATGAATATGGTTTTTCCACACAAGCAAGTAGTTAAATCATGCATGTGCATGATTGGGTACTTGTAAGGGACGGTTGCTCCGTTGAGCCCGCGCCGATCACTGCACGGGCGCCAATCACCTGACGTCTTAGAGACTATATGCAACGGTGGGACCCATGAATTCTCGGAAGGGCGTATTATTCCGAGCTCTGGCCTGTAAAGAAATTCTGCCATGGCAGGTTTTAGCCTGTCGGGAGCCATCCGGTAAGGCCGTGCTGAGACGGGGTTTCCTTAGTGTGAACGTGGTAGGTGGCACTAGATGTCATTTTTGGGATAGTGTTCGATGAGCGGACGGACTGTGGGGGTTCAGTACATAAATCCACAAATTACCTAGGGTTTGCGGATACAACACATATGGGTGTTATGACAGAAATTGTTGCGCGCGTACCGGGCCTGCCTATCCCACTGCTAAAATCGGTTGACAAACGGCGTCTGGTATCGACCAGAAGGAGAAAGTCGATGCGGTTGGTGCGAACTATATCGCGGTAGTTGTACACACCTTGCGGAAAATCCGCCATAGACCCAGATTAAGGGTTCAAGACCACTGTCCGTACGGAAGTAGTTATAAGCGTGCCATTTGCAACACGGAGCTGTGTGCTTCAAGAATTTGGCACCTCGTATTTTGTAGACGGAAACACGCCAATCTGCGCCTTTGTATCAATCAGGAACGTGTTTTCCGTTTCTGCATTCTTCGGGAAGATGAGGCGACAAGGTGCAACACCGACGACGTTTGTCGTCATTACAGGCCGGCGTTGCCGTTCCCCTGCTCGATCGGCTGGTAAGTGCACAGTTTAATCGGGTGCCCAAACGTTAGTGATACTAACAGTAACCATCTTTCTGCCGCGATGTTGTGCGCTTGAAGGACCTACTAGGCTGACAGTATGCATGACAGACTTTTGACATTAGGATAATAACGTTTCGGTTCAACTGAACTTGAGATAATTTCATCTGAATTGAGTGTCTGGGAGAGTGTCGCCATTAAGTCATTCATACTTTTTGTTTCGTTGGCACTCACTTGGCGGGGAATGGTAATGTAACCGCAGAACTTTGGGGTCAGGGTAGCAGGCATTTGGTTAGTCAACATCAAACGGCCGTTTATATTAAGTGGGTTTTCCAGATTAACAAGTGAGTGCCGTATTCATTAATACTTTCTAGAGTTGTTGCCGTATCTCTCACTGATAGCTCCGAAAGCTTAACGGCTCCCTTAGCGGCTACCAGCGGTGGGCCTGCGGCTCGGAGCTTACTAAATCTGACCAGCATCTTCTGCTGTTGGATGCCCTCAGAAGTCAATGTCTTATGCAACAAATCGCTGAGTTGCGCAAGACATGACACCAATGACTTAGTAATCCGTGTTAGGGCACAAGTCATCGGCCCCTACAAATTGCTTCAACTGGGTCCATTTCCAAAACATACAACGAAAGGTAAACCTGCAAATCCACACGACATACAGGTGACCTCGGTGGCGCTCTGCTAAAGTGCCGGATACTAATCCGCTGTTGACATGAGCCGCACTCCATCCCGCGAACCGCCTTAGTGGAAAAGCCCAGCGACCACGTGAGCCAGCAACAAGTGCACTTGTCGTTATAAACGGTTTTTCCACAAAAAATATTAATGCGCAATCGTTGAAACTAAGAGGTACGTCATGACGGGGGGTATGACGTGGTGAAAAAAAATAATTCACGATGGAATATCAAGTTCAAACACAGATGAATACAAAACAGATGAGTAAACCTAGCCCCCAATTTCTGCACTATTAACATGATATCCGAAACAGAAAAGTCAATGAAACCGATTTAATTGAATTGCGACAAAATTCAAACCAAATTCCTACTACGCGCTCTGGCGGTTCGATGCTCATTTAATTTCACTTCAACCCATTTTGCTCACATGGCTTGAATCTAGTAATCAAAGTGGTCGACAAATCTACCTGGTGAGTCACTTTGAATGCTAGAAGCGAACAACTTAGCTATCAGTATCGCGCGGTTTACCCCTTCGGGGTTTCGGTGCCTGACATTTAAAACACAATTTTACACTTAGCTAGCTTGCGTTAGCTGGGAGGGTACCTGGAACAGTCTACCAGTGTGGCCTTCCGTTTACCGTTCTCTTATTGTGTACCTCTAACTCTGGTATACAGTGAGGCGGCAGTGTTATGACCAAACCGTCTTAGAGCAAAGCGTAGAAAGATGATGGCCATCAAATTCGGAACAGTATTCTGATCGAAGTTTCTACGATACTATCTTGTAAGCATTAAGATATGTAAAGTAATCGGCTGCACAGCTCGACTGTAGTGGTCAGTATCAGCAGTGGATATGTGCCGCAGATCACACATCGACTGCTTAAAGTCGTATAAACATTGCAAAAGGAATGTACAAAGTTACCTCACGAGTCCATTTTAATAATGCAACCGGAACAGCAAAAGTTCACCCCCGGTGAAGCACGCCAAATAAAACCTAGTGCGTTACATAGCAATCCTCAAACGAGCAAAAACGATATGTGCGGGTGAGCAAGTAACGTCAGTTTGCAAAATCGAAAGGGAGTTATATGCAACTAGACAAAGTGGAAAATTCCGCTCTCGGAAACTTCTGGGCAGAATTTTCCAATAAATCCGGGAAACGCGCGATACACCAACTCATTTGCACATCCGGATTTCAACCCCTTCATTTTCCCCTTGAAGTCATCTTAATTTGTGATGGCTCCAAGTTGTAGTTACACCAACTGTCCCAGTCTGATGAACAAACTTCCAGAACTAAACCAGCTGGTACACGACAAGCTACTTCACGTTGTGGCTGCCACGGAAACATGGCTGCCACCAGAGGTTAGATATAGTGAAATCTCCAGTCCTGGTTATTCCGTTTGTTGCAAAAAGGACAAATGGGAGGGGTGGCCATCAGCGTTGGTCTTAAGTTACCTCTTAATTTTATGCATACAAGCAACGTGTTATGCCCCATGTGCGATATGGAGTGGTTGAAAATAAAGGACCGTAGCCATCAGTGGCTTTTATGGTGAGCTAACTACCACTCAACTTCGAGCTCACTTCAAGATGATGTGGCTCTTCCGTCTGGTTTGAACCAGCGTACTCATAACTGGCAATTCAGTCGATCGCTTATCATGAGAGATTTCAACGTTTTAAAAGCGTTTTGGGCACAAAATTTTGAACATGTTCCAGAAGATGGCTTTGTTTAAGCTTTAGCACCTGTTGGACAACAGGAAGTTTGGGCACAAAACGTGAAGTCTGCAACAAGGTACCGTCCGCAGCAAAGCCCATTTCCGCTAAATCTTGTAGTCACCGTGTTTACTTGTTCATGGTCTTTGCCCTTCTTCCTCCGAAACCAACGTCACTGCTGAATCATTTAAAGATCGAAACGCCGCCGTTTACATCTCCGACCCATCACCTCCTTTCCAGGGTCTATCCCAACGGGTATCTAAACATCCCCTTTTATATGTAGAATTCTCAGTGCGCGACGTTCAGGATACGCTTTCTAACTCCAGCACTTCTAGTTCAATGGGCCTGGACCAGATTCATCTACGAATACTGAAGGATGCCTTTCATGTACTAGCCAAACTTTTTCATGACTTTCTATGTTGAATCGTCCTGCTGGTGTTCTTCCCAAGGAGTGGAAGAATGTTACTTTCATTCATGTTAACAAGTCGGGTGATCGGCTCTTTCTTGTAAGTTATGGACCAACCAACTGAACGTGTATTCTGCGCAGAATCTTAGAGCGTCTCCCAAAGGGAACTATTCACGAAGATTCATGAGGAATGACGAACCTAGACGCTTGCGTTTTCAGTGGTTTGTGTTCTGTATGATGGCAAGTGACTTGATCATGGATAGCAGATGAGTTATTTTGGGCCAGTGAGGAATGTAGTGACGCTGCGCTGAGATGATCGAAAAAAGAAAAGAAAAAAAGAAAACGAAGGTGAATAGAAGAGATTTGTTATCAGCGACAAAAGAGCCAATGCGATATTCTAAGCATCAATCGCATTTTAGACCTGCAAGAGGAAGGAAACAAGCATAGAGCAGGCACTCACCAAACAGACGGACAACCAGTGGACAAGCAATGAACAAACCCTGGGTTAGTAAACAATTATAATTTCTCGGTCGAAATCAGGCCAGCACTGACGGCTACAGCCGTGACCTCAGACTGCCATGTGAGAAGTTTTCCTGACATATTTATCCAGCCTCCTTTTAAATCAGTGAATACTAGCCGCCTGTGTCACCGTTTCCGGTAGTGAGTTCCGTGGGCGACAACCGCTTACAGGAAAATAATGCCGTCTACACGGAAGGCCTGAATACCACTGTTTTAAATACATTGGGTGGTCACGTAGGTTATGCGTGGGAGAAATTGTGAACATGTGAAGATTTTGGCGAAGCTAGTTGTGTAGGATCTTATGGGGAAATATTCCTCCGCAAGCTTGGTGGTATTCCAATCGAAAAAGTTCCAGTGTACGCGCCAACATAGTGTGCCATCACAACCCACGGTTCCTAAAATTTGCTGAGGCCATCGTGACAAATCGACTCGAACCTGTGTTGTGTGTACAAAAATAAGTATTTGCAAACCTGAGGTTACGATGGGACTAAGTCGCAGTGGGTGTCATTCAGATCACAAGATTGGACGCTTTTGTTTTGTTGTTGGTTTCTTTGTTCATTCTCCCCCAAGTACTGTGGACGTTAAATTTGAAGTTTTCCATGTTATTGGTTATTTGGTAATGACGAGCCAATACGAAATGTTAGCACATACCAGTGTTGATCTTCTGACTCTGTAGTTACTATCTGCAGTTGAGTACCGCTCAAAGAGAACACCTCTAACACAAAACTCATATCTTTGTATCCCAGCACGAATTCTCACCAAACAGGTCCTTGTAAAGAACAGACTGTTTTTCATGGACGGCCTAACGGATGCCAAGGATCATGGTCTTATCTGAGATGTCATTTTCTTCGACTTTGCTAAGGCGTGTGACTGGGTACCATACGGCCCACTTCTACAGAAAATGGAGGCATACGGCATCGCAGGTGACATCCACCTCCGGATCGGCTCCTTTTTAATGGCAGGACCTTTCGTGTTAAAGCCGGTCGTGATCTTTCCGATCGTACTTATCTCAGTGGATGTACAACGAAGGTCTGTCCTTGATCCACCACTACCTTTAAGTGACATCCATGATTTACGGGAAAGGATTCCCGGTCACTCTTTTCTCTATGCGGAAAATCTACAACTCCGGTGATCCTAAAGCCCTGCAAGTTGACCTCGATGCAGTTAAACGATGGTTAGTGGAGTGGCGTCTCCTCAACAACGACGATAAATGTGCATACACATTTCTTGACGGCACTTTGGGCAACGACTTCGTAACACACTATGCACGAGCGAAAGTGCGCGTCGTCAAGGTGTCTTTAAAAGGACTGCGCATCAGGCTATTGTTCGATTTGTCCTTCTCACTCCAACATGAGGGAGTGGCCAGAAGGAGGGTCGATGTACTGGGCATAATTAAATGCACGTTCCCCCGAAACTAGAAGAAAGGTTTTCAATCTCATCAAGTGGGGTACGTCTGACCACTGCTCGAATGCGTTGAGTCAGTTGTTTATCCTGGCTTCAAACTGACACGTGCGCTTGAGCGGGTATATCGACCTGTGACCAAAATCATAGTAGGTCTCTGGAACGTTTCGTAAGAGTATCGGCTGGAAATCTTCCATCTCCACACTCTGGAGTGCCGGAGGCTCAGAGGCTAACCCATTCTTACATTCCTCTTGTTTTTCTGAAGGGCCGCCAGTAAAACTCCCCACTCCCACAGGTTCAAATGGACTGAGAGGTCACTATAAGCAGTTTTTCAAAATGATACCTAAGGCGCTTGTCACAGTATGTTCTCTCCGCCACAGAGTGGTCGCCCAATGGAATAGCCTTTCGCTAAAATTTCGCGATGCTTGTTCCATGATGGACTATAGGGCTCCGTTAGACAACTATCTAATTGGCTGGAGCAGTCGATGTACGAAACCGCCTTAATTTTTTCCATGTTTGCTGCTCCCAAATTGATACTTTATCTGGAGAAAGCCGTGCTGCTCCAGTTTTCCACGATTGCATTTCAGAAAAGCCAATGTCCGTGTGATACCAGAAGAAGAATCCTGCAGACCCGAGAACTTAGGCTATCGGCCTCGCGCCCAAATATCTATCACCGTAGCTGCATCCATTGGGTAGATCGAAAGTATCTATGGGTTCTCTGGAATAATGGTGGTTTTTACGTTACCATGGTTATCATAATAATGTGGTGCGTTGCAGTTCAGAGAATCGTGTAAATCTGTTGCGGAAAAAAGTCTTGCTTTAATATTCCAACGGCGTACGTAAAAAAGCGCACATGTTCAATGGCATAACAATTAATGGAAAATTCAACGAAATTTTAAAACGGTGTTAAATAGCCAACTGAAGGTTCCAATATAATAGAATTCAATTTATTAGATTTGGAAAAACATCCTTCTCTTAAAATGCCAGCCTAACTGTGCAAGAAAACTGGATTTTTGTCCCGACGATCAAACTGGTGTTCCGTCATGTTGGCTCAACTTTTTATATAGCTGCAAACAAAATATGGAAAGTATTCCATAAACGTGCGTGGCATCCACGTTCACCACATGCGGAGAACTTCTAAACTTACGTCTCGCCAGCATAGCAAATATGTATATATCTACTGTCGTCATCCTGCATGGTACGCAGTAAACCTTTCTCGGTAATCTCTGCGAGCAATTTCATGAGGTTCTCTGAAGCTCATCTAAAATATTACACCAAAAACTTACTAAACAATGCGGGTTTCAAATTGCGTCCAGTGTTTCCAATGTCAGCAATTGTGACAGACTTCACCATAATCATGGCGGACGTACTGCTTAATATCACCAATTGGTGTATTGTACTCGAATAGACTCCTGGAGACATTCGTTTCACTGACGGTGAGTCTGCGACTGGTAGGATGGGACTTGTATAACAGACGATTAAGGTGATGGTTATTCTCTAACTCGAAAGAGCTAACAAACAGACAGACATTTATTCAGACCACGTGAAATCGTGATTTGCAGGTGTCGCGAGAACTAAGTTGTTAAGCATTCACTCTTACGTCTTTTGTACTTCGTACAGCGGTAGAAAATCTAGTCGGTTCTCAGGGTTTCATGCCATCCTACCTTATCGTACTCCAAATTTGACCTACACCTTTGGCTCGTTCCACGGACGTAAATAACACCGACATCCTTCATGTACCTTTGTAGACACTCTTGGAACTATAGGAAAGTGTGAAATTGGATATTTTGAAAAACAGCGTTGAATGCTTCAATGTAATCCATATTCCAAAAATAAAACGGAGCAATAACCTAATAATATGATAACCACTTTCTGCATCCTCCAGTATATTAATATACAGTTCATTTCTGGGTTCATGCATTATTTCTCCAAACCAATATCAGTCATACCGATTTTCAAAAATAAAAAACGTTTGGGTTGTTTTCATTTGTCGGCCAACTTAAACGTGCACACACCCGCCCACAACACATATTTCGGTCATTCTAATTTCCGTACCAGGTGCCGGGGTGACAAAGCGGAGTATGTGGGATTTTTTCCATCTACGATAAGCAAAGAAATCCTGATTTACGATTAACGTTCGTGACCACTGAATCACCGAATGCGCTGGGTATTAACTTTGTGTTTCAGCGTGTTGTGCAACTCTTAATTCTATCGATGAACAGAAAGTCTGAAACATTTGAGTTAATTGTGGCTTTTTAATTACCACAACTGGTTCCGTTCCGCGGTAAGCTTAATTTCCTGAAATCGTTCAGTTGTGTTGTTGTAAACTTTGTTTGAATATTCTGGATGAATAAAAAAGGGATACGCAAAAGTCCATTTGCATTGCTACCACCAAAATTTCACAGCACTGGGTAGGTGCGTCAATCCGCAACATTACTGGTACCATGCAATGGGTTTTAACGTCCCGGAAATGAAACTACATCATTTTCTTACATTTTGATTCCAACGTAGTGGGCAAGTGGGTGTGCGCTCAAACCTCGTCCACGAAAAAGTTAAAGGGTCAATCCTGAATAGACAGCAAAAGTCGTCCTAACAGAGGTGGAACTAAAATGAGGCAATGGGATTTGGAGACGACCCGTGGCAATTATCTATTTTACGGGATTCGGTTTGAAGGTCATTCAAAAGGCAAAACGGTCAATCTGGCGCGAATCCTGGTTTTCTAAATATTTTTGAAAATTTACAAGTTGAAATTTCACGCACAGTACACAAAATACATCAATTGTAGATAAGCAGCGTTAATGAAACAATTGGATTACATCGAATAAATCCCCAAAGTACTGGTTTGGTGATGAAAGTGTTCGCACCATTTTCTCGAAAACAACCCGTTATTTGCGTTAGCTCACTTTCTCAAGTCTTATAAATACGACCATTGCATCTTTTGAGATGAAGTACGTCATCCTATAGTTTGAGAGTGCCTCATTTTGCGGCGTTTTGAAGATATGGTCGAAATGGAAATATACGACCATACGATGTTGGCATTGCATTTCAACTAGAACACTAACACATTTGGTAGTGAAACATGTACGAAAACGTTTCCAGCCTCCTTGTCTAAACGATTTTTATAATAGTTATTCTTTTTTGCAAAATTTCAGGTCGATACTGGTCAATGAAACGTTGCTCTTAGGAATGGTTGGAAATGACGCCATAGTATGGTTGTTTCCATCTTCAGTGCATACGGAACGGCGTAAGATCAGGGTATCAAGTCTCACTGTATCTCCGTGAACCTTCAGAAGTAAAATCTATTCAGTCTACTGCATTGTTTCCAACTAGCTTGAGGTCGCTTGACGTTTATACAGAACAGTAGGAGGAAACGAATGAAACCAAGCCGCCTGCCGATCACCGGGAGGTATACCTCTCAGCCAGTCACACTATAATGTTTAGAACGCCAAATATTTATCGCGGCGCAGAAAAATATTCCAATCAACGCGACAATCAACGGAATCGAAAATGATTATTACAATGCACTTCTAACGCTTCAAATACAAGTTTATCATCACTTCCCGCACCTGTTCGTTCTTCAAATTGTTCACGGTAAAAGTGGTTCGGAGGGAGCAACTACTAGTTAGAACGCATGCCGCATTCCCAGACGTTGTTTATAGCCTAAGTCAATCGGGTGGAATAGCTACCAGTGCGAATATATGCTGCATTCTGAGACGTTATTCATAGCTTAAGTAAATCAAGTTGGAATGGCCAATAGTATGAACGCATACTTCGTACACAGACGTCGTTGATAGCCTTAGACAATCGGGTGGAGCTGCCACTGATGTGAACCTATACCACATACCCAGATGCTAATCGCAGTTCAAATGAATCAGGTTGAAACAGCTACTGGTGTGAACGCATACTGCATACTCAGGCCTCTAGACTTCTAGACAACCAAGTTTCACTGCAGATGTTCCAGGATTGTCTGAACACGCACTGTCATCGTGTCTTGGGATGTAAGTCGTCTCGACTGATTAGGCCTCTAGGCTTACCGCTCTGCGCTGTCTGCGTTTCGTGTCGCTTGTTTATTTATGTTCCAAGAGCTAAAGGTTAACGGAGTCGATCATCCACTTCAGCACATTTCCGAACTCGTCGGTCGTCCGACTTATCTTTGTTGTGGCTTCCAACAATAGTTAGGAGCAACACGATAGACCGTACGCATTTGATACTTCATTATGTGTAGTTGAACTCTAGGCCAACGCGCTTTACGAACTACTGTGGGTCGGCTGCTTTCATGTAATTACATTTTGACCCCATATTCACACTTAAGTTTTATATAGTATTTAGATCCACTACAGAATGTTTCCAATGTGGATGGTTGTGATGAACTAGCTTTGAACAGTAGTTACGTACGGCTTAATACACATCTTACTTCAACAGACTTCCGGAGTCGTTCATCTCATTTATGGTGTGCCTTCGACTTGTGGGATAAGGCTCATACACCAGGCCATTAGACGGTAATTGAGTCCTGGCTCGAAAAAGCCTAAGACCAAACGGCGGTTTCTTCGGACAACATGAAACCGTGACTTACGTGTTGCAAGAGTCAGATTGGTAAAATTAACAAAAATTGACCCACGGGACACGTTGCGTTCCTCTGCGTATACTGCTACGCCTCCGATGGTTTGTCCAAAGATAATAAATCTCAAATGGACGCACGAAATCATGCCACTTTCCCCATTACATCTCAGAACTAAATTCGGAACGCCGTTATACCAACGAACCTAAACAACACCGACATCTTCCACGTACCTTTGCATGCACTCCCGAAACCGCGAAAATGTGTAACTCGTGATCATCAGAAAGTGCCTTGAAATGGTAACTGGTTCTTGATACGATAAGTAAACGCATTTGATCACGGGTGAATATTTTCCTATTAAGGCTAATTTTTATGCACCCATATATTAACCCAACAATTGCGTCACACGCAATCATCCGAAACGACAGAGGTTAAACCGAATTGTGGAAACAACAGATTACGGTAGATTTTAATTGTCGGCTGACTGAAATAAAAAGAAATAGGCCAGTAACGCAGATTTCGTGGATTGGATTTCTGCACCAAGTACCACGGAATGAACGCGGCACACTTGGTGTGACATTCTTTTTGTTATTCGTGGTAACTCAAAAGTCAGGGTCTACGGCTGAAATTTTCAATCGTTCAGTGGGTTGTAAACGGAAGTAGGAAGCTGGAGCTTTCAAGGATTCCGTATTTCGATGCGTAGAATCTCAAGGTCCTCGGCAATAGGCCGAAATGGAGGGAGAAAGGCGCAGTATCCGAACAAATGCAGTGGATGCTGGTTTTTTATCAGACATTGAACGTCAACGTACCCATGCTTGAGGATCTAGCACTGTTAACCAAATAGCTATCTCAGATAAGGAGAGATGGACACATATAACGGTCGAACAAAGCCGTGTGTTTTACAAAATAATCATGGAACATTCCAGCAGCCGGAGAGATATACAGCAGCAATTAAGTAAACAGTTCTCTGTACAACGTTCGGACAGATTCTTTTGGACACTGGGTAGTCACTGCTGCCCGTCAACTACCAGTGATGTTTACTAAGTTCTTGGTGGATATAAGTATTTGCTGAATCTTATGACCCAGTCAGGCTTATTCGCACTCTGTCAATCGCTAACAACTTACCCACAGTGAAATCAAGTCAGGCAGCAAAGGTCCACCCGGTGGACCCACGGTGGAGCGTTAATACCATACTCCAAGCGACCTTCGAGGCCGAATGACGTGTGTCGAATCTATATCGGTCTCGGTTTCACTCGCAAACTTAGTTTGCACGGCTTCGCTAGGCCAACTGACCAACATAACGAAAGACAGCAAATCATGAGATATGAATAACTCGCAGTGACCAACTCAGACAACTAACGATCAGTCCCATCTCACAAACTCACGTTGTTTATTGGCCCCATTACGACTTATCTGCACGCTTTTAGCGAAAGAATGTTAACAGTATAAATATCATAGTTTTATTCGTGAGCATGTGATTGCTACATACTCACAGTTGTTCTTCAACGTTCCGTGTTCTTTCTGAAAATGCATCGAAAAACGAACATTAGTACAAACGTCGATGACGTACGGTTTTTATACCAGAGCCCCGTTAGCCTGGTGTATGCACCAACTTCACCGCCGCACCACGCTGGGGAGGGACTGGATTTATGCGGCGGGCCTGTGGGAAAAAAGAAAATACCGGGATTACGAGGGGCAACTCACGTGTTATCCGTCATGCCGAGCGTTGAACGAGTAGACCTCTCGAAGTGACGCTGGCAGCGTGTGCAGAACAAATCCTCCGCGAAAATGGGGACGTACACGCACTCCCAGTGGTACAATTGGGGGCAGTGTTCGCGTCGAATCCAGTTGTCCATGCTTTGATCTTCGGATGGAGATACGTACCTTCCACATTCACCGCAAACGTCCGTAGACAACTCCGTGTTGTCGATTTCCTGATTGTAGAGCTGCGGCGTCATTTGAAGTGGTCCGGTGCTGGGTCCTGGTTGTGGGTCGTCGAGAACTGTCGTGGTTTGGCACGGCCGCCTCGGGAGTGGTGGACGGGGAAATAAGCAGACTTCGCCGACGGATGATGGGGGATTAGTGTTGATGCGTCTGGTTGGTCGATTGATGTTGCTGAAAGATCGGTTGTGTTGTTTGCCACATTGGTGGCTGCAGTTTGGCCGGGGGTTGTAGTGGCGTCCAGATCTACGATGAATGCCGGCGTTTCTTTATATACAGGAAGGTAATGCGGTAATGGATTGCATGGGTACGTCTGAAGAAATTGCCCCATGTGCAGTATAAATTGATTGAACGTCTCTCGTGGGTATTTCCGGGACGCCAGTAATCCAAGTTCGTTGAACGCCGAAAGTCCTGATGATCTCACGTAGGTTCTGCGCGTTGTTTCGTATGTGGAAGCCGGCGTATGAATGGTTGTGTTGAATTCGCGAGTCCACCTTGGGGTAATTGGAAAATTGTCTGATTTAACATGAACAATGATGACTGAGATACTTACCGTATTGTCCATGTATTTGGCGGTACAGGAAAAAGGCATGCCTGCACGGCAGCATATATTCCACGGAAAAGTGGCAGTCGCATTTCCAGCTATCTTGGTCAATCCTGTGGGATCCCCTGCCACTTTCCGTTACCATTATTGATGTGGCGGTTGCCTCCACGGATAACTCCCGACTGGCCTGCATGTGTGCCGAGGGTTTATCTACCGCCCATGGCACAAGTTTTCGTGCTATGGTGTTAAGTTCGGGATGACCGGATATTGGGTGGAAAGCGCGGCTGTCTGTCGCCAGCTTAGCCTGCCTATTGTTCATGATGTGCTGGAACACACTGCCGACTCGTTCCGCGGCTTTTCACAGGCGAATATGACCGTCGAAGTCGTGCCGCTTGATAGAGCGATGAGTAGCCTCTACAAAATTGTTGTCTCGAGTTCCAAATGTCGGAGACATGGCAGAGTGTCTGTTACACCACTTGCTGGCTCGCAGAATCAGCCACTTTTGCAAGCAGTTGGAGAACGCCCGGTCCGGTTGCTGGATTTCGTGCAAGGAGGTGGAGAATTCCTCTGTACCCATGGCGTGCATAGCCCTGTAAAAATGTTGCAGAGCAGTGGGATCGGAACGCTATTAAAACGATTAAAGTGAATACGAGGTGACTCACCCGTTGGTTTACGTTTTTTCAGAAGATTCGCTCGTCACATTAGTTGCCGTACTAGCGGCAGTTCCTGAGAAATCGCTGCCTGGGTGGCGGCGCTGTCGTCCATTGTCATTGTCTTAGTGTTTATTGGCCCTGTGTACTGGATGAAGATGCAGAGGAACTAGACATTGGCTTCGGTCTTTTCGTTCGCCAGCCATCCGAAGCAGATCGGCAGTCCCATTCCGCAAGCATCGATTACAACAGGGACTAACAGGTAGTACCTGTCCAAACAGCTTTAGTAGGTGGCCTCTATTCCCACAAATTCGGGGTAACGCCGATACATGGTTCGCTGTTCGGATGTCATAACGAAGAGTTGAGAAACGCGGTTCCCGGCATCTAGAACGCAGAGGGCGTGCCCTGACTCGGAGAGTTTGACGGCTGGTTCTATTAGATACGACGAGAGCTTCTGTGGGCCATGTATTTGGCACGTAAATTGCTTATGTCCCTAGCGGACATATTCTTGTCGAACTTACTCCGTATATAACCGCACAGCGTAAATGAGCTTGCGCCCTGCATTAACCATGGCAGTATTTCATCTATTTCCTCTTCGCTGAGACGTCGGCGACAGGGCTCCATTTGCGCAGCGATGACGTCCACCGGGTGATTGTGTGTGTCGTCTGTTCTAGTCAACCAGTAACATCCCTCAGTGCTCCGGTTGACGTTCACGAACGACTGGCATCCCGTTTGCCCATGCGGTTTTGTGCGAACACCGCAGGCTGGGAGGTAGCGGTTGGCCCATCTTAGTGCAAATGAACACTCGTCGGCTTATCCCGCCCTCGTTTGCTGTCGTGGTGCGTATGCGATAGCACGCTCCGGTGATTTGCTGAAATTGACGGAAGTCCGCTTCGAAGAGGTCGAATGACTAAAAAGATGCTGGGTCTGCACCCGACCCAAAATATTGCCGGAAATTAAGGGTCAAATCAACGATAAACGACATTGAACGAGATTCGAGAAAAGCGACGTGTTCGACATAGCGTCTGCATTTATAGCGGTTTCGTTAGCAAATTGTCTGATGATGTAGCCAGTTTTCACCTACTACTTCATTGGCTTGATTTGCAAGTCAATTTCATTGGCCCGAACTGCCCTCAATCTCATTGGTTGGGTCGGAGTGTGCGTGAGCGTACTTGTGTGGGAGAGTGGGTTATCGGCTGTAGGGCTTACACAGGCTGATGCGGGACGCGCTGGCTTTTTATTGGCTAGGGCGCGGTATAAATTGGAATGTACGTGCGTAGGCCGTCAGATAACGTTATCGCGCACTATGTCGGAACGAGTGGACCTCAGCGAAGTATTCCGTGTCTACTTTCCAGAGGGTTTCCGTTGTGGTTCCCACGTGGAATGTGATAAACGGTTACGAATGTTTGAGTGGGAGACAGGAACGTGTTATGTCAGAAAGAATATTGTTACACGTGCGCAGTACTTCCAGAATTCTGGAAAAAATTTCGGAATGTGCGATTTACAAGCAGTGATATCTTTATTGTGTGCACTGCGCAAGAAAGAGCAGACAGACTGAAGATGTGAATCACCGGTGAGTTTGTCGTGTGTTTTCCGTATAATATGCTGCTGCAGGTTTGAGGATTTTCAGTGCCCCTCCGTCATCCATGTGTTGTACAAGGACGGGGGTCTGCGTGTCTCCTACAGTTATCTTGTTCACAACCACAGGACTATGTCCGTCGACCCGGGTGTTTATCCAGGCAATCGTAAACTGGAAAGTACGGAGGAGGAAGCGGTGTGTGGGCTCTTAGACAGTTTCTATAAGACACAGGAAGTAATAGATTACGTCAGGCGTGAATACAACATAGTAATGAATCGTAGCGATGTGAGGTTGTTGAGACGGAGGAAGAGATTGAGGGGACATCCAGACTGTGATCTGGAGAGTATACGGAAGATGTTGGAACCGTTCGGACCGATGTGTTTGGAAACGGACGATGAAGGTAGATTGTCAGTATTACCATTCACGGTGGAAAGGCTGCAAGAGTTGAACGTGCATTACGGGAGTGTAATAATGGCGGATTCAACGACGGAGTGCAACAGCGGTGCGTATCATTTATGGCACGTTGTTGTTATGGATTGCAATGATAAAGGTAGGAGCGTCTTCTATAGTTTCTTTCCGAACGAAAGTTTGTTTTGTTACAAGGTCATGTTGGATGGCTGTAACCAGCTGATGTCAACAATGGACTTAAGACTATTGTAGTAGATAGGCATCCGGCACAGCTGGAATGCTTACAGGAGTATTTTCCGAATGCTAAGATTTTATTCTGTTCATTTCATATGAAACAGAATATGGTTGACCGATGCAGGCAGTTGAAGGGAATTTCTTTGGATGAAAGGAACTTTCTGGCCGAGGAAATGAGTGATCTGCTGTATTGCAGGTCGGAAGAAGAGTTCAATGGCATTGTTAGCAGTATTACTAATCGTAACGCGGAGCTTGGTGAGTACCTGAAAACTCGTCTGCTGCCTGTAGAAGAACACTGAGCCACGTATGCAAGACGTGGTATTGTATACTATGGGAATGGAACGAGTAATCGGGTGGAGGCAGCTAGTAGGCACATAAAGGGAAATCTTTTGCCAAGGTCTACGTTGTTTGACTGCGTGAAGAAAATACTTAGTCGTAATGAGTATCTAGAAATAAAATTCATGAGGACGGTTACGATTCCTTTGGTAAGGGGTCAACGTTCGGGGCGTGTTATGGGTTGCACCAGTGCGTTCGATCAGCTAACCCCATATGCACTCAAGGTAGGTGGGGCAAATTGGAAGAATTCCGTTTGCGTCTTAAAAATGGAACCGGGGGAAGTGACTTTTGTTGATAAACATGTAGTAAGCCTAAACGGTAAGGGCTCATGCACATGTTCGTTCTCCCGCAACTGGGATGGTGCGGACGTTACCAGTTGGGTGCAATATGACCACTGCTGCCGTTGGTGGCATGAACAATGTGCGGGATACCCAAATATCCAGGAAATTTTCAAATGTCGTTTTTGCTAATGAATTTCACGTTTTGCGCTTAACATTTTGCTCTGCTTGCTTTCATTGCGGCGTTCAGTGTCATTTGCATTGCCCTCACTTTCTTGGATTAACCCCTTTATGCCATGCAACTCACGCGTTCATTCTGTTTTCCCCCGCCTATTCCTCTTCGCCACACTCATCAGTTCCATAGGTCATTTTGCAGGGTGGGCGGGGCCGCTGCAAAATCCAACCCCTCCTCAAAGTGGTGCGGTGGTGAAAGCCATCTTCCAGATGGGCTAACGGGGCTCTGGTGCAAACACCACAATGCTTTTGTATACAAAATTTACAAAATACACCTTTAATATCAATACGTGTCTTCGCCTTTTACCATGAACTAGATGTGGGTGCACTTGGTGAAATAGATGCGAGTGCGGGAAACGGAGATGATTGACCAGTTTGAAATGACATTTCGGTTTCGAACTTACCGTAGCGTTCGATTTGGTCACCTGCTGCGCATCGTAAAATTTCGCTAACAATAGGTGACCAGTACCCAGGTGGTAATATACAGTTGGACACGTGCCGTAGGTGTGACATAAGGCGGGGAACACCTTGTCAACGTTCAACAGTTTTCTGACTGAAAGCAAACTATGTCTGTAACACAGGGCACTGTTGTGGTCATCAAGTAAGCAGCGTCACTCTTAAGGTTCCTTTCAAGTCGCATACACCAGTACATGAGGCGTCACAGACAAAAGCATGTCACTGACGGCATTCTAAATCCCACTTCCTCGCAACAATTAAAGACCCTAGGGAGTTGGACGCGAAAGAACCTTAAGCACAACCACACGACAACCGCTAGAGAGCACCAATGTCGACGGAAACTCCAGTCGACCTACAGAATACAATCAACCGACAGACTGGTGAGCCGGTTATTCAGACGGTGATAATTAAAAAATTTACGTCATACTGAGTGTAACCTATAGTAGCAGAAATGGCGCAGAGTCAGTATACAGCCAGGAGTAAAAATGCGATACATTCGTCAACACACGAACATCGACGTTCAAGATTTGTACTAAGTTTACATTCAAAACTTATGTAAGCAAGCACGGTTGCACATGTAAGGCAAATATGACGTCGAACACAGTTCACGACATTAAAACTCTGGCCACACCCTAAGCAAACAACCATGTTGACCACTACGCAGTGACCTCACATTTTGCACGATAGGATTATAAAATGTGAATTATAAACCAATTTTATCTTGTGAGTAACAATAATTTACTTGCGGAAACAACTTACTAATCACGCCCAGGTTCACAATAGTCAATATATCAAGCGACAAGCTACGACAACAGAGGAAGCACATAATGCATCCCAAGTTACGACGATCGGACCACTGCCAACCGAAGGCGAGACAGTACACGAATTCATGTACGATACTGAAGTATCGTTCCGCTCCCTGTAATGTTCCATCGCTTCAGCAAATGGTCTTCAAGCAAAGCTACTTTCCACAGTAACTTACCCGTAGCGTATGCATCATTAACTGGATCAAACATTTACAAACGAGTCAGTAAACAATTGAAAAGAAACGAAGACACAATGTAACATAAATCTGCATTGTTACCTTGTACAATTTACTAAGCGTAACACTATTCAACACACGGGTATACCCATAAAGCAGAAATAATCGGTAGAACATTTACCAATGTTGCGGTTACACTCGGGCATACATATCACCTTATTTGTCTGTTCAAACACCACGCACTAGCGGTAGATCACAAACTACAAGCATCATCAAGCGTGCATCCACCAAACACTAACAAAATCGACAAAAAAATATAATTCAAGTTCATTCACGCTACTCAATCTGAAAGAAACTTGATACCCACTAAGAAAGCCGTCAATTTAAAAAAGCATGGCCTTATCTCATTTCAAATGACCGCCAAGAAAATCTTCGACAAATCACAGTCATTTTTACAGCCGATGACCACCTTCAATGGCTTCAATGGGTTGTAAACGGAAGTAGGAAGCTGGAGCTTTTGATGTTTCCGTATCTCGAAGCGTAGAATCTCGAGGGACTCATCAACAGGCTGAAATAGGGAAAAAAGTGCAGCATCTGAACTAATTGCGATGGTTTGAAATACGTAATAGTAATTGTAATTATACTTAGCTCAAACCCAGAGCTAGCTTCTACGCAGTAGTAGTAACGCAGCACGTCAGCCCACGAAATTGTATTGTAATCAGTTCATGTACAATGTAATTATTCATGTAGTAAAATAACAACAGCATACAAAGTCCCGTTATGATTTACAATCATCACGGTTCCCCTTAACCGGAGTACCTCAAGGGTCAATCCTCGCCCCTCTGCTCTTCCTGGTATACA
>JTDE01005925.1:0-27194 GCA_014338405.1 Paragonimus skrjabini miyazakii
TGGCATGACCTTGTACATGATGCTAACATTAACCTTGTGAAGCAAGAATTGATGTAACTACTCAGCATTTTTTTTATCGAATGTTGAACATTTTGAGAACTGTCGTTTTAGAAACATGTTAGCTAAATGTTTCTTCATGAACTAACATTTTCCTCTACTATTATGTCCGTTTTGTAACTTTATTTCCATAATTGGTGTATTGTACAATTAACAATTTTGAGTATGGTATGCGTTTCACGTTACTATGTGTATACTGATCACGCTTTCTGAGCGTGTTTCTCACAAATGCGTTGAGAATTATACCATTATTATTATTATAACCCATTTACCCGAAGCTACCACAGGAACACAGGCAAAAGACTGGTCGTCAAACAGAGCTTCTTTATGTCGCATAGCCCGAAGACAACATGGTCACAAACCCGTTCGTATTTATAAAGTTTGCGTCTAGCAACAAAGCAAAGCCAAAATGAATGGACCAGACAAAAGTCCAGATATTTTAGTCTAGTTGTGTATTCAAGATGAAAACAACAGTTGTCAAGACGGCTGAGGATGATCGTGGAGACGGGAAAAGTACACAACTATAGCAACGGTGAATATAATAATCTTAAAAATAACAACGGTATATTTCTCAGCGCATCTGTGAGATACACGCTCAAATAGGCTTGATCACTGTACACACTGTAACGCGAAACGCATACCGTACACATAATTGTTAATTGTACAACACACCAATTATGGAAACAAAGTAACAAAACAGACATAACAGGAGAAAAAATCTAGTTTATGAAATAGCAGTTGGGGAAGTTGCTTATAAAAAGATAGTCCTCAAAAATTTCAACGTTCGACAAAAAAATTCTGAGCGGTTACATCAATTCTCGTTTCACAAGGTTAATATTAACCTGGAGGTCAAGGTCATGCCAGAAAAAGGATTTTCGAAGATGGAGAAAATGAACTGCCGCAGAATTTCGTCATTTGATGTAGACTGTTGCGGGAAAATATGTAGAAACCTTTATCAAGGTGAAGAAGGATAGGGGGCCCAAATTTCTGTGGAAAAATGGATGATCTTCCGGACTGGACTTCGTTATTTCCTCAAAATCGATGGACTTTTGCAGACCTCGTAAATTATCCAACCAGTATAGGAGTTTGATTTTCCGGACGTTATGGAAGGTTATCTCAGGTTAGAGTTCATCGTGGAAGCAGGAACGAAAAGCAAAATTACGTGATAAACAGGAGAACGTAAAATGATCATGTGAAGTATAACCAGTAATGAAAAATGTTATTTTCTGACCAAAACCTTCATATAAAATTTATAAACTTGTGTTTGGTAATAAAGAATATATTTCTGGCAAACGATTTTTATCGTACAACGCGAAAGGAGATCGATTCACAGTTTTTCCTAGTATATGACTACAGCGGGAAACCGATGTTGATTTGATATACACGGCCGATATATAGAATTGAAAGAATGTTTGCAACACGAGAAGATTGCCAGGTGGTTTATTAGGATAGGAAAAGGCACAAATTTACATGTAATCATATGAGGCGAACAGGTTAAATCATATATTTCTTTCCAAACAGTTTTAGGTTGCACAGCTATTGCATAGTGATTGATAACTATACACAACTGGTTATCATTAAGTATGAAGTAAGAGTTTACCAGGATGGTTTGGTTATTAATAACGGAAGTGTGTATAATGTTACCGTGTGTTGGCTATAGTCTTGTTGGTCAGCTGCAAGTTTTGGACATAACTATGTGCAACTTCTATCCTGATAAAGTCGCAATAAACTTCGAAATAGAGAAATACTTCGAATGGTGAAATTGATAGCGTTGATCAGTTCGAACTTATTTGAACAATCTGATAGAGAACTTACAGTTGTTTCAGAAAGTGGAACAATCATCCACGAATGTACCCGGAACATTGTCGGAGCTTCCGTTGAACTCGTGCAAAATCCACTTCCTGCAAAAAACAGGTCACTAGCACGTATTTGAAGTGGAATATCCCGGTTAATAAGCAAGATACAGCAATAAATCATCCAGACAATCTTGTAAGCTACATCAGCATAATTATTTTTGTAGAACTTGTCAGCAATATCCATTGACGCAACCAACTTGCAGACGAAGAACCACATACCAATGTCTACAGTGAAATCTAAGATGGGCGAGCTGCCTCATTGGCGCTCTGTGAAATGTCGCGTGTTGATGCGTTGAAACAAAAGTTTCTGTACAAAAAATACGTTGTGATCGATCGCCCCATTTTATGCGAATTTGCTAAAATCAACATCAGTACAAGGAATGCCAGCAAACATCCATTAATGGTTTTGGTGAGTGCTCCAGCTGGAACACTCAAAGATCACTCAGGGAACGGCTGTGTTCCAGTGTGCTACTAGGGTGGCTGGTACCACTAATTCATCTACACCCCTTTCAATGGCAGCATCTTTGGAAGGGCCTGCGTAAGTTCTAAGCATGGAGAATTTGTCTTCAGATCGTTCAATATCAACTTTAGAGCTGGAACAAGTGGTTTTGACACCAGTCGATTTTGTTTGGCGACCGGTTTTGGTCATCATAATTCGTTATATGAGAATATTTTTAAGACAGACGTAGACGTAGACGTAGACAAAATGTAAGCAGATTATACGGTAATAAAACTGTCAAAAATAAAAACTATATGAGAAACTTCAAATTATATATTCACGCAGTAATTAGTCGCCCTTTTAGAATCATGCGCTTTTGTTTGGTTGCTGATAAGTGTACTTTTTAGTCCTTTTGTCACACTAATTTTTTTGGGAACTGACAACCTCCTCAACACATCGTGAGGGCAATACACATATAATTGGCGTACTCGTTGGATTACAATTTATTCTCATGCGCCTTCAATCGGTTTGTTGCCCTATGAGGCTGCCCACAAAGATTATGCAGGGAAAACGAAACGAATTTTACGGGAGCGCCCGAGAATGTCAAGATACCGCCGCGGTCGGAGAGAAAGATATCCAAAGCCCTTAAAGCTTAGTCTGTGACTGAATGTACAACTCACCAAAAGCGAGTCACCCAGGAGGAGTGTGAAAAGGATCATACAAATTACAAAACGGATCCTCTTGGTGACGTTGCGACATCAAACATTGTCGGACGAAGTTTTACATTTCACACTCCTCGGGATTGAAAGGATTCTCAACGGCCAGCTTTTGGTCAAGCAAACAGATGACCCCAATGACCATTACGTCCTAACACCGAGTAAATTACTGATGCTTCGAGGCAACGCCTTCGTAACCGTAACTGTGATGATAAGCGAGAATCAGTCCAGCAGGCGATGGCGGGTGGCGTGATCTTTAACCGACGTGTTTTGGAGCAAATATTCGTAGTGCTATCTCTCTACGCCGCAGACTATCCAGCGGTGGCAACTCACTAGCCGACTTTTTAAGGGAAGTAGGTCTCGTGCTACTTCTAGAAGCTGGCGCCCCAACGGGCCATTGGTCAAAGGGTATTACCGAAGAGACTCATGAGTGTTAAGATGGTCTGATGGGAGACATCAATGTGAGACCATCCAGTAGGCAAATTTGCAAAGACGTGAGGAAGATACGTAAACTTGAAGGTGAACTTTTACTTTCTAATCCAAAAGAAAACCATGACTTAAACGTTTCTTATCACCTCATGTGGTTAGACCCCTATGCTTTACACAGTAGAACCCTGGGGGGGAGTGTAACATCCGTTCGGACTTTATCTCTACCCTCCGCCTACTCCCCTTTTTGCGAGTAATATGTTTGATGATATACTTATGCCTACATGAAGGTCGCTTTGGCCGCCATCTTGAATTTAGATACTTTCTATGACTGTTCGACCACTGATGGCCGAAAACTCTCTTGGGATGTATCACTTCCAACGTGTGCGACATTTCATGTTGATTCCGCAAATCTACTCTTATGCATTTGCTGATATCTATGTATTTTCCTTTATGGAAAAATTGCTGAACTGTTTGCAGTCGTTACCAGTTTCGATTGACCTCGGGGTATTAAGTTCTAGTGGTACTCAGGTGACCTCCAAAGTAAAACAGACAGCAGACTCTAGTGGTCTTTTAGTGACGATCATTTGTAGGGTGCGGCATTTGCCAACTGTCGCCTGCCACTCTGATTACAATATAATATTCAGATTGCCTCGTGCGTTTGGAATATCTAGCTGGATCGCTGCCTCAGTTTTCAATCTCAACTTCAAACTTAGGGCCTAATGAAAACTTGGGTCTGTTAACGTCGTGGTACTTGGCTGACCTGACCCGGAGATTGGGCAGTCGGCGTTTTCTATCAACGTGAATGCGTTCAGTGGTGGCTTGCGTGTACAGATAGAAGATGATAAAAGACAAGGCCCGGTTGCCCTGAACGGCGGAACAAAATCCTACCTCGATTGGTGCAAAGTTGAAAAAAGGTCGCTCCAACATTTATTGAGCTCACTTTCAAATACGTCTACACTCGAAGTCTTAACAAACATTGCGATCAATTTGTTCCGCGAATTTACCAGGCGGTTAATGAAAAAGTTACATCGAACGGCTAATCCTGGCCTTGTTTTCTTAATTGTCCATCAGTCACCTCTCAAACCTTCGCCCTATCGCATCATAAACAAACACGCTAGATGATTTGTCCGTGTTGGGTAATCTTCTACACTTTGATAATGTCCGCTGCCACCTTCCGGTGTTCGTGCGACAGTAGGTTCAACGACCTGAGACGGTCTTGTTAGCTTAGACTCTTCATTCTGGGTACCATGCGCATGTTGAGCTTTTGCACTTTTCCGAGGACGACCATGCCATTTTTGAGGTATGGTGACCAGGCGTAGGCACAGTATTCCAAGTGGGGCGAACTTTGGCTAAGTACATTGGAATAAACACCGCTGGACAACGGTTAGCAATCGTGAATTTCGGTCGATATAACGCCCGCCGTGCTTTAGTCGCTGCTGCGGCACATTGGGAAGATGGAGTAAATGTGTCAGTGAGACGGATACTCAAGTCTCTCGTTTGCTGTCCGATTGTTAGTTATATTGTCTGTCCACGTGCATCTGATAGATACCTTGGGTTCAACGAAAATATGGCTGGTTAGAATGTTCAACGGCAAACCCCAATTTAATGCCTGTTCTAAGACTTTAAGAATGTCCCCTGAAGAGCATCCGAGTTAAACGCACTTCCAATCAACTGTAAATCATCTACATACAAGTAACATGAACTGACTATTTTGTCGGTCAAATGATTTACGTATGCCCGAAAAAAGAGAGGGTCGAGGATTTAACATCCAGGTATTCCGCTTAGCGGTAAACGTCCATCTGATAGCGGTGCTCTTACTCTCAACTTAAACGACCTCGAACTAGAAATCTCTCGAACCTTCTACAGATTGTAGGGGACATTTCAGTCTCTCGCAGCTTTCAGTAAAACAATCTGTAGTTGACAGAATCGGAGGCTTTCTGGGAATCTAGAATCTAGATTGAATCCACTCCCCCAGCTTCTCGACGATAGTGTCCAGAAACGCCAGCAAATTAGTAAGACAAGTAAGACAAGACAAGCTCTCTAGATAGCCATGTTGAGGAGCTCCATAACATCTTTGTTTACAGAGGAATCTGTAGATCTCTCGTAATATATGTTCGAAAACTATGCTGACTACACAAGTCAAGCTTACTGGCCGGTGACTTCTGGCCCCTGATCAATTACCATCAGTGAAGTTAGGAAATATGGCGGCTTTAGCTCACTCCTTCAAAACCAGCCCCGTTTTCAACGTCAACTTGAACCTGTGAGCGAAAGTCGATGCCAGCAATTGGACCAGAGACTTTAGGGTGGCCGGGTGGATGTAATCCGGTCCTGCGGACTTTGTGCTGTTTAGCTGGGATATCGATTGCTCAACTTCTTGGGGTGCCATGTCCCAATCCACCATGACCGCGTCCGTAGTGTCAGTGGGAGGCTCAGGTGCACCATCGTCTCAACGATACACACCATGAAACTGTGCCATAAACGCGTCTGTTACGCCATTGTCAGTCGATATGGCTTATCCACTATCGGAAGATGCGGTCCAAAGTTCCGTTCTCAGGGAGGGCCTGGACCACAAGTGATCGTATAACCTCTTGAGGTTCTGCTCATTATCACATGCTAGGTTGAACACAGACCACAGTACCATTCCTTGTTACTTTGATTGCTTCGTTTCGAGCTTTTTTGCACACTATGAAGCCTTCAAACCCCTTTTGCCAAATATCGGCCTTCTAAGCCATCTACTTGCGTCGGATAGCTTTCTTGACCCTGGGGCGAACCCATGACTTCCGACCCTTTCACCCAACTTGTTTTTGAAGGACGTTCCGGTCTGCATGAGCCCGGGAGCTGTCAACGTACTTCATTGACAAACTATCGACGTCCTCTATGGAGGATGTGGGTTCACGGCCATTCTACCACCCTCCAATATCAAATTTTGTGATCAATTTGGTGAAAAAGTCGCGCTTTGTGTGCCTGTTTTACCAATGGAGACAATTTTGGCGAGAAATAAATCGTCATGTGATCACTCCTTCCTAGTGGTGCTGCAGGCAACAAGTTTGTGTTATCGCTGTTTTGACGGGTCATGATTATTTCTAGCGTTGAGTCTATCTGACCACGTTGGAGTCTATTGGCTACACTAACAAGTTGTGTGTTGATCCCAGACGTCCAGTGGTTGTTTGAACAACGCTTACTCTATTCACAACGTTTGTCGATAGGTTGGATCTAGAATAGTCTAGTCTGTAGTATAAAAAACGTCTGTGAGTTCTAAATCCGATGAGCAACCAATTCGGATCCAAAAGATAATATGGTCGTATTGGCGAATTTCTTATTACTAAGGTGCTGGGGTACAAAAAAACATTAAAAACTAAATGAGAAAAAATACCAGCAAACCTCGACATTCAGTCCACCAAATATACAAATTCCGGGGCTAACGATTCACGTGAGTACGACCAAATGCAGCAGGCACTTAATGGCGGAGCGATAAAGTGCAAATGCAACCAAGGCACACATAAACAGTGTTACAGAAGTGAGGAATATGGGTGAACACTCTGCGCGAGGACAAGTTTTGATAAGTAAACGGTATCAAACCTTAATAATACATTTAGATCAACGTCCGTGGGAGCAGAGATTAGTCGCGTGCGTATTTCGGGTGGTTTGTGAGTGCTTGCAGGGAGGACTCGCCATCATTAACGAAAAGATTTCGAATGTGAAAATAAGACGGATCAACGAAGAGAGAATAAATGAAGACAGGGAGTATGGCCACCGACCTTCAGCCAAACACAAACTTTCAAACACTCAACGCAAGAAGCTACTTTAACGTTGTTTTAGTGTGGATTCGTTGAAAGGGTTGAACAATTTTTGATCGAAGCCTTTTCCAATGACATATCCCGATAGAGAGTTGATTTTAGGAGTATTAAAATCTCCCAAATAAATTAGGCGACAGTCTGACTTGCAAGTCGACTGGGATGATTTTAGCAATGTTTTATCCTCATCCGATGTCGCACCTGGGCTTCGATATGCCCCAAGGACCACCAATGAGATGTTAACACGAAGAAGATTATCGGCGGCTTGAATACCCACGCAACGGTAATTATAGTTCGCCGGCTGCCGCCCTGTAGAACATCTGAGCAATAAAAATCAACCAAGTCAACGGCATTGCCACGGTCTTTGCTATACCATTGAGGCCTATGCGCAGAGCCCCCTAAGTCTATTTCTTTTCTGAACCAAGTTTTTTGAGCAAGCGAGTATTCACCGAGTGAGTTGCTGCTTGCAGTTGGTTTTTCCTATTACACGGGCTAAGTGCATTCGCCTGCAAGCACTTCAGCTGCAGTTATCGGGTTTTATGGCTATTCTGCAGTTTTGTCACAACCACTTATTTGGAAGTTTTCTCCGAGGGTCCGTTTTTGAAAGTGAGAGTGTCAACAGACCTATGCAAATCATTCTTCTCCCCGGCGCTTCGACTCTAACTCGGGCGACCCACTTTTAGGTTTCTTAGAATGATGTCTGGTCTCCACCACGTGATCTTCAGCTTGCATTAGGTCCTTCTCCACAGTTAAAGCAAATGCCAGTGCCGTCAAACTGTAGCATTTGCCTATCCCCTGACGCATATACCAAAGCCTATGAGCGTCGCGGTGTTCTTTAGGGATGTAGCCAGACTGATCAACAAGAGAGTTCAGATTACAGAACCGACAAATTAGGTACTGTTAAGACCGAATCGTCGTCCAACGACTAGTGAGGAAACAACGACCACGGAATTCAGAAAAAAGCTTGGTCGAAGATTCTACACTATTATTTTGCAACCAATAAAATGTTCAAAAGGGCGGCTGCATACATGAACTGTGACGGTCAGTATCGACAGTAAGAATATGCTACGAACCATGAATCGACTGATAAAAGTTGAATAAACATAAAAAACTGAATACACAAGGTTACCTCACAAGCCCTTTTAAAAATACAGACAGAACGGACGAAGTTCACCTCTGGTGAAGCATTTCAAATAAAGACAAATAGATTGCACAGTGACCTCCAAACGAGTACGACCATATGTGCAGGTGAGTAAGTATGGTTAAATGGCAAAACTGAGAGGGAGCTATGTAAGCAGGGTGTCAAATAGAAAATGTAGGCACCATAAACTTTATGGTTGAATTTTCCAACGGATCTGGCGGCGGTGCGATACACGCATTTGTTGACACTTTCTACAACGCCAACGACTGGCTGCCTGCGGTAACACTCCATTGTTAGATTGTACTTCAGCACCGTTGCTTTACAGCATCAACTGCGTCAGGAAGTTCAAGGCAATTGATTCCCTTGATGAATTTGAATAGGGCAATAAGAATTCAAACATTTGCTGTTCTCCTGAGTAACATTCCATACATTTTGACCGTACGCGGACATGCAAATAATTCTCAACGTTGAGATAAAATTCCACAGAGCGGATGCCACGGCTTGAGTGTTTGTAGAGATTTCCTTATTTTTGTTTGCAAGGGTGCATCATTTCTGTTCAACAACCTTCTGTATCATCTTTGCATGTTGATAAAATTGGTAAAAAGTGACCCTGTAATACAATAAACATTTTGTGCACATCGGTCTGCTCTTCTCTACGTTGCACAATCATTTGACGATACTACACAGATCTGCCATCCAGTTGTTTTCAACTCCGTTATACTACGGATATCGTCGCATCCCGGATCGCGCTCCAACAGTCCACGGCAACCCAGTAATATTACCCACTTCAGAATACTGGTAAGTTAGAATATTGTGGTGTTCGTCTTGAACACTTGTGAACATTTCCTGTGAGTCACTCTTTTGACTATCACAGCTTGCTGTAATCTTGTAATTATTTTGTCCCATTCGTTCATTTTTTTATCACCGGTAGCCTATTGAGGTACGCTCGCATTTACCTAGTATATTCGATAACTCGTCTTGACCACTACAGGTTTAGACAGACATGAAAATTAAAATTAGAAATATGAAGATGTTGAGTACCAAAACGTGGTGACCAGTTGCATGGCTAAGTGTGCCCAGGCTACAGCCTACCCTTTCAAGAGCTGCTGTTGAGGGCGCCAGGAGGAGGTCTGTGTTACTGCACTTTGGATCCAGTAATTGGAGGCATTGAAGTAAGGAGGTATTGGAAACTAAGTTCCGCCGATGGCTTGCTGCATCTACTATCTGCTAGTTTTGTTTCCGTCGTGGTAGCAGCCTCAACCAAGGGGGTTTCCCCACTGGATGATGCTCTGTAAGTGTGATCACGAGTAGCCTTCAAACTTCTTCACTGATTGTCACCACTAAGACCGTTAAAAAACCGGCCCCGGTGTCTAAATATAAGGTTCATATCCCGGCAATTTTGGATGCGCTGAATCTACTCACCAGAAAAAAGTAAATGAAGCTATATGAGCGAAAGAATTTGTCTGGAGCAGCTGGAATTGTCCCAGTGTCACAAACGCCTAGTGATGGCAAACTATATACGTAGCGCCCACAAGGGGCGTGTCTTGGATATCAGGCTGGAATTGAAACCAGAGCACATATCATTTATCTAAGGATGCATGTTCCACAAGGACCGTTGGTTACGATATTCATCCTCAACAGAACACCACAGCCTCTCGTGTACCAGCAGGGTATTTATGTTCAGTATGCCTGGTACATGGGAACATTCTCTTTGTTTTCACTGATATCAGTTCAAAACTAGGTCTTTGTGAAAGGAAAGTACTTAGACTTATCAGGAATCAGCTATCTGGTTCCCTGTAAATTAATGAGTAGTCTGATAGCAATAGCTTACATGCAGTTCCGCGTTACCTCTTCACTTATCCAGGCGAAGAAAACCTAGATGAAAGCAAAAAGTGCGTGAGAAAAGAAGGCCATTAACGAGGGAAGGCGCATGAATGGCGCTTGAGTTCAGCTCACATTTTCAAAAACAGCAGACACTGTCGAAGCTTCTGCGCATGCAAACGTTCCATCGAAGCAAGTGACTCGCATCCGTTGGTCCCTAATTGAAAATCTTCGGGCCGCATTCGCTTTCCAAGCTACGGAGGAGTGATTTACAGATTTGTGTCCAAATAAACTTCGACGACACTTGAAAGATAAGATGATTCATGAAAGTGTGCTAGTTCATCAGAAAAAACTGCAGTCGCAGCCGACTACATAATGTTTTTGTGTCAAGATATCACAGTGGGTTCACGGTGTTTAACAACCTGAGAGGAAAGCGACCTCCGAAGGAACCCTCATAATGCATGTAGCTCGGAGGTAAGAGTAGGAAATCAATGTTTACTGCACTGTCATGCGTGAGTGCTGCTGACTCCCCAGGTTTCACGGGTGGTTGGCCACCTAGGAAGAGAGAACTGTCTTTCTTTCGTAGACGGAGTCACCTTGGCTGGATCTCCGAAAGACGCAGGAACCCACCTTGTGGCACGGTTTGAAACCTTTGCCTTGCCTTGAACTTGGTCGTCCCCGATAGGTAAACACAGCAAGGCCGAATGAGAATGATCATCGTGTACTTGCAGAAACAACCTGACAGAATGTCTAATGACTCAACAAGAAGAACCCACTTGTCCGTCACATTGTCAAGCATCGCTCAATTTTGGCGGCAACGTTATGAAAGGTTCCAGGGACTTGATTAGCAATTTTGAAAATTGCTGCTCGCGGAGATTTGGTTTGTGAGAACCGGTGGGAGGGTGGGCTTGGAAAATAACCTAGCTTCATGGGATAATCATCCTATACTGTTAGGTCATGTCTTTCACACTTCTGATTATCACCTTCATTTCACCATCAAACAATGGAATTGATTTTCGGCAGTGTGCATGTGTTTGTCAGATATTTGTTCCAGTGGATCAACTTTGACCTTGTGTCAAACAAAGCCTCCGGATCTCCACTACTGCCGTTTCAATCAAAGGCACTGATGGCGCATTAGCATCCACGGACGCCTAGCAGGTACATGTGTAAGTAAGCATGTTGTTTTTGCCCATATACATTGGTCAACGTTTTGCTGAACGCACCCAAGGAAGAAAGTTGGGACCCCTTCCAAAAGAACAGCTCATACAGGTAAACGACGTAATTAGGGAGAAAAGCTACATTTATTGTCCACCTTAAAAACGGCGCTGGGGAAATCAAGCCATTTCGGGCCTTTTGGCCATGGCTTGCCCTTCCGAACCGTCCTGTGGCATTTATTTTGGTTGCCATCGCTAGGTATCTAAAATGAGCAAGCAAAAATGAGCTCAACTTTTGTCTTCTAATTGTTTACAACGACTTTCCCAATGACTAATCAAACCGTGGTCGCATAAAATGTTAAAAATAGTGAATAAAATAAAATATAAAATAAAGAATGCAAATTTATCTGAAGACAAACCACACATATCCGCCACATTCGGAAATGAAAGGGATATCCACATTTAGCTTAGCTAGAGCAAGCCTTACCAACACAGGGAAAGTAAAATAAAGCGCGGAATATGCTCACGCCGACTCGTCTGTAAGCAAAACATCTGCAATCGGAAAGTGTTCCGAACCATATAGCGGTCTCAACAACATCCCAACGGTGCAAGCAGAAAATGGATAACCCATTGGGAAAAGGCAGGCGTCCTGTGCATGTGATTATTTGCGCTGTTGAGTGTAATGGCAGTAACTTAGTATCGGACCGCGCACATGGACGGCATATAGCGCAGCAAATGCTCACGGGACTATACCGCTTCATCGGCGATACCTAGAGAGGTCAAGCTATCATTAATCGCTACGCATCTGCAATCCGTCACTAACTATGGCTTTCGCGCGAGTCGTTACAGTAGAATTCAAAAGTGAAATGTAGTGACAATGCCGGTTCAAAAAAACGTCGTATTCATGTTTATGAGGAGATTATTTAAAATACTAAAAGGCCACAGAATGCCGTGGTGTGCAGTACTCGAAAGAATAAATGAGTTCCACGATAACGTAAACTGCCGAGTTCCACAGTTTTGACCTAAAGATCGACGGAACTAAGTGTTTTTGGCATTTCACTCACTGCAGGAAGGAGTGCGGCCCATGTTATCATGGCTTATTTGTCATCAGTGAGCCACACACAGTGAACACCGCCAACAGAAATAGTCCTTTGTATACCAGAGACCACGCGGTAATCCACTTCAGACCAACCAGAGCCGCTGCGATTGATGGGCTACGGGAACCAATTCACAAAACATTTTGTTAGGCCAACCTCTTGCTTACCTGGGAGTTTTTGACGGAAACACTGCAACCTGTGAGTAAAAATATGCTTCTCCAGAGACATTGCAAGCATATCACCTACAAGTTGAAGGAGGTGACCACTAAAGTTGTACCTTTTCCATCTAACAAAAACAAAGATAGTCTTATCTCAATCCTCATACAAAACGGCATGTATAAGAAGACTGTTATGTGGAATGGCTCCTTGTTATCTGATGCCGATGTCGCACATAAAACCACAAAACGATGAAAGTAAGTACATAATGGCTGCAAGGACAACTCACGGCATCCACCAGAGCAGTCTTACAAGAACCATCGTTAACCGTTCCAAGAAGTTCTAAGGATACTCTACACTTGAAACGGAACCGCACTCATCCCTATTAACATCACTAGACTCATACAGATTGTCACCTAGCAATCGAGATATAGCTGAGGTGCTTCGGGCGTAATACATCAGCAAACTTGGTGACTCAAATGACGCTGGACAGCCACCAGTTTCCAGCCTCGCCACGGCAATTGAAATCGCCCTTGATTTCTACGAGCTCTAAGTCAGAGTTCTTCACGCTCCAGCCTGAGAAATTCCCAGGTATCAGCAGTCTGCCGCCCAAAATGTTTAACAAAAGTTTTGCGGTGTTGGTCGTCTCGTTCTGTGTTTTTCTGATTTCAATTCATTTCGGGCATCCTATCCACTATAAAGGAGCACAGCGTCATCTCGCTTGTCTTCAGGGTTGACTATAAAATTGATATAACATGCTTAATCGCCAACACAAAACCGAGAAAAAGAATAGGTGCGGCAACAGCATTTATTGGAAAGACGAAGCGAGTTCCATTAGGCCATAGAGGCTCTAAGTGTATAGATCGAAAGGAGTACGAATCACGTTACAGAGGGGCATTAGAAATTGCACCCGTAAAAACAGTCCACATAATGTACAGACGTTCGATCGCGCAGCTGCAATCTGATTAACTGAGTGAGCTTGATTGACTGAGTGAATTAGAATATGTTAATTAACTCGAAGCCGGATCGATCAATCGATATGACGTGATTTGCCTTTGCTGCTGCCTTTGCGTCTCCTAACACCTCCTCTTTTTCGACATGTGTCATAGATCTGACCCCGGATTCACTTGTAGGGTTTTCACGGGCTTTTTGTTGGTTTGGACCGTCTAAGAGGAAAAGAAATTGGTGTTGTCTCGAAGATTTTTTCAGCCATACGTCAGCGTTTTTCTCCAATTCGAAGGTGTCCAGTAGAATTTTCCAGTGCAATAAAGTTGAGTCCGTTTTGATCTGATGTAAGCCAAGGTTCCTCCGTAATTGGTTGATATGTCTTCTCCAGGTGTCTTCCCCGAAAGTGACTTCGTAGATCACCTTCCAATTACGTTTTGAGATTACAGCAGGGGTCCATTTATTTTGACCTCGAAAGTCTCGTGCAAGCGCTGAGTTACCAATGTTGAAACGCCGAATGCATTGTGCATAACCTATCCTGTGTACTTTGTTGGCGGGTGTGAATGGTGAAGGTCTGATATTGTCGAACTATGTGTGGATTTTCCGTCCGAACATACATTTAGCTGGTAAGATTCCTCCTGGTGTATTTCGATTGTGCGTGATGCGATAGGCAGTGAAGAAATGCTGAATGACATCTGCTGGAGTTTCCTCTTCTTCGGCTTTAAGTAATGCCCGCTAGAAGGTATCCACGAACCTTTCAGCCTGACCATTAGATTGTGGCTGATACGGGGGAGAGAATTTTGCTACATGCCATGATGCTCACAAAAGGTATCCGATACAATAGTCTCTGGAATGCCAAGGTAGCTGAATAACTTGCTGAGCTCTGATATTAATGATATAGAGTTCGGGCTTGTCATTGGAACAACTTCCGGCCAACTGGTATATGAATTGACCATAATCATGTGGTATCGGCCATTTACTGGCCCCGCGAAATCAAGATGGAGACATTACCACGGTTTTTCTGCGTCTGACCATGATTGCCACGGACACTTCGGGGGTGCCTTTGCTGCTAGCTGACATCCTTCACATCTTTGACATAACTGCTCAATTTCCGGATCCATCTGCGGTCAATTAACATAACTGCGCGCGGCTGGTACCTGGATGGCCGGTATGAAACCGCTTCAGTACTTTGTCACGTAACACTTGTGGCACGACGATCCGGTCACCAAACATGAGACAACTGTCGATAATGGAGAGGAAGTCACGCCCATGAAAATACTGCCGGTCGTTGGAGTCCAGGTTGTGCTTGTTCCACCTTGTGCGCACATACTGCATCAACGTCTGTGAGACTTCGTCGTGATTCGTTGAGTCCTTGATGGTCATAGCAGCAACGAGCACGGCTCTTAAGTTGTCGAAAAGGATTTCATGAACATCCGGTTCAATTGTAACTGACGCACTGATAGAGTCATCAGATTCTGTTTTCTCCGAGTTGATTAGGCGCAACAATGCATCGGCTTTGCCAAATTCGTGCGTCATCTGGTATTGAAGCGAGTAACGTTGTCGCCCAACGTTGTAGTCGGTTTGTCATATAAACCAAAATGCCTTTCTTTGAACCGAAAATAGTCAGTAGGGGTTTGTGGTCTGTGAGAGGAGTGAATTGCCTACCATACAACATTTTGTGAAACTCCTTGACTACGAAAATAATGGAAAGTGCCTCTTTTTCAATTTGACTATAGTTCTTCTCGACTGGTGTCAATAATCTGACAGCATGCGCAATGGCTTTTTCTGATCCATCTGGAAAGACGTGGGAATTTACCGCACCGATTCCAAAGTTTGATGTGTCCGAAGCAACTTTTATTGGAAGAGTCGGACTGAAGTGGGGCAGAGGCAAATCGGAAGTAATCATTGCTTTAACTATCTCAGAGCTCTGTTGACATTCTGTTGTCCATTTCCATTTGAATCCCTTGTTAAAAGTCTGTTGTGTGGCTCTCTCAGTTGTTGAAGTGTAGGAATAAATGCACCATAATAGCTGACATGTCCGAGAAAAGCACGAAGGCCGGATACATCTTTCGGTGGAGGCATCGTCTTGATTGCCTCAATACTGGCCGTATCCGGATGGCGTCCATGTTGGTCAATAATGAACCCAAGATATTTGACACTGTGCTACATAAAAATGCACTTCCTCTCCATCGTCCGGAATACATACTTCTTAATTCGTGTCAATAATTTGTCCAGTTTTTGTACCAGGTCTGCAACGTCACAGCCCATAATTTCAATATCGTCCAAAAAAGGAACACAATCTGGAAGGTCAGACAGCATGGTGTCCACTATCTGCTGGAAGATTGCTGGTGCAGTTTTGCTGCCGATTTGTAGTCGTGTATATTGGAACAAACCATTGTGTGTGTTACCTGTCAGCAATTCCTTCGACTCTTCTTCCACGGGTATCTATTAATATGCATCAGCAAGATCCACTATGGCAAAACACTGTCCCCGTTGAGCTTCGTTAAAAGGTCTTCTGGCACTGGTAGAGGATATTCATATTTCTTAAACGCCACGTTCAGGCCAGTAGAAAGGTCGGCACATATTCAAACTCCGCCTTTAGCTCTATTGACAACCACAATGGGAGCGGCCCATTCCGAGTAAGTCACTGACTGTATGATACCTTCTGCTTGCAACCGATCAAGTTCGCCGTCCACAATCAGCAGAGCAGCATATGGAACTGGTCTTTTGGGTCCGAACACTGGTTTCACTTCTGTATGTAATGTTAGAGTTGCCTTCGCTTTTGTACAAAGGCCGAGGCCTGATCCGAAAACAGACGCGTTCCGAATCTCGAGTTCCCCAATCTGACGTTTAAGTCCTGGCGCAAAATGCAGCGTTTCTGACCGACGGTATAGTTTCGTTCGACTACATATGCCGTTTACGGGCTGATCTATTAATTTGAAGTCGTCCATCCGATCAAGGCCTGGTGGATCTAAACCTGGGTAATCTGGAGCTAAACAGCAGGTTTCGATTCGGCTGTCTCCAAACGACACCTGACATGTTATTTCCCCGGCTAGCTCCAAGGTTCCGCCAGGGGCGTTTCGAGCCGTATGATGTGTTGGGAGCAGTGGAGGCCGCTCAAGCTTTCGCCACGTATCACGGGAAATCAAAGTGATATCAGAAGCAGTGTCTAATTGCAAGCGGGTAGGACCACCATTAATACAAAAGGTGACGTACTTGCGTTTAGATTCCCCATCAATTTTAAGTGTTGTGGTGATCGCCTTCGACTTGCTAGAGGTAGATTTTGGGCGTCTGTGAAAGTTTCCTCGACGTTGAGATGGTTGCACTAGTGCGCGACGGCATAATTCTTTGTGACCTCTTTTTCCACATCTGTTGCATATGTGATTTTTGAACGGAAAGTGACGAACAAAGTGCCATTCCTTGCAATACTAGCATGGTAATGGTGGTTTTTAATTTGTTGCTGGCTGGTGTCTAGTTTCTTTGGTCATGTACTTGCTGCTGACAGCAAGGTTGTCTAGTCGCCGGCATTCTGTTGTGACATTCTGAAGAGTGATATCTGGACATTGCTCGATTTTGTTCAAAATTCTGGTCCGAATACCTGCGGCTTGGAGTAAATGCAAACCGTATACAAAGATGAGACACTTGAATTAATCGTCCGATATGCTATAAAGTTTTGAACGTTCGCATTCGCGATTGACATTAGCTGCTTACTGTACCTAGTCATCGCTAGGATTCTTTGTGAACTTCAAACAGTGACAGCGAATATTAAACAAGGATGATTGCTCACAGAAAATTTGTGACAGCGTCCTTGTGGTTTCCTCGAAGGTTAAATCTATGGGATGTTTCGGCAGGATGAAATTCACGAATCGTTCGCGTTCTGTTGTGCCAAGTCTTTGCAGTGATAGTTTGACTTTCTTGTATTCGGGAAGGTGTGCCCTCTCCCCATGAAAAATATCTTCATATTTATGGAACCAAGAATCAAACGTGATGCCACCGATAGCATCAAAAGGGAACGCACTGACGTGCTGGATCATCGATTCTGGTGTAGACGCCTGTCCCTGGGTTGCGGCTTCCAGTGACTGATTCGACAAAATTTGTGTCATCATTTCAATAGGTTTCGCTTGTGACTGTTCGAAAATGTTCTGTTGCTTTTGAGGCAGTGTCTGAATCTGCTCCATGGGGATGGTCATGATTGGGTTTGGTTTGATGCCATCTGGTGTTAGGGGACTCATTTTCTAACGAAGCAGCAAGGGCAAATCACGTCATATCGATTGATCGATCCGGCTTCGAGTTAATTAACATATTCTAATTCACTCAGTCAATCAAGCTCACTCAGTTAATCAGATTGCAGCTGCGCGATCGAACGTCTGTACATTATGTGGACTGTTTTTACGGGTGCAATTTCTAATGCCCCTCTGTAACGTAATTCCTACTCCTTTCGATCTATACACTTAGAGCATCTACGGCCTAATGGAACTCGCTTCGTCTTTCCAATAAATGCTGTTGCCGCACCTATTCTTTTTCTCGGTTTTGTGTTGGCGATTGAGCGTGTTATATTAAAAATAGATTAAAGTGATTGCAGCCAAATGACAATGTACACATGCGTTTTCAGGGTAACGCAAAACATAGTCAATGATTGCATGAGGTCTCGAGTCATACCGCCAACCTCTCAGCGGATCATCTTCACGGATTCCCATACGGTTGTTTATACTTCCCTCGCTGTTGGTAGTTGATTCCCAGATTGCGTTTAAGAAACAGCGCACCTCTCCCGATGCCGTTTACACCGACTCTATCGAAGTCTTCGGCACAGGGAATCATCGTATTCTGTTCAGAAAGCAACCAGCCAGCTACAAAGGCGGATTCACCTCTAATTATCAGAAAGAGCACATGCCGCAAGGGTCATCGGCGGCCTGTTTACGGCGTTCAAATTGTCAACGGGTGTTCCACATGTCCTCGTACTGGGCCCTTCTCTGTTCTTACCACGGCTTACTTGCTGTAACCCAGTCGTCCTTGTTCGCATGCGCAAGCGGTAGTACGGTGTACTGCACACTACTTTCTTCTGAAAGACTCACTCTTCTGCTGTGTAACCCGGTGCACCACATCAGTTATCGGTGATTTCCATTCAAAGTTAGGAGTCGTGAACCACACTATCCGACACGAGAGCCGCAAAATCCACGGATAGGTGAGCGACCACTTTCCGCATTTCCTCAAGAATACGTTCTTGGACTTTCACCAGAACTTTTTCCTATGTCTGCGGCGTTGGTGTTGGCAAAAAGAACTAACCAAAGATGGGTAGCGTTTAATAGACTTCTGGGGAATTTTCACCAACTAATTTTGTGCGTCCTCTGGTTGCTGTATTTGGAACTTCGTTAAAGGTGAACAGGCGGGCATACACTCCACACATGGAGTCAATACAATAAAAGCCGAAAAAAGAAACTTCAGGTTCTTATTAGTATTCACGCAAGTCGGCTAAATGTTTCGAACTTGTTTCTCCCACCCCACAGAATAATGAGAGAAGGAAAAAACCCATGTTAAAATCACCACCGCAATACATTGCCTCAATCGAAAACCCTTTAAGATGGCGACGAACGTCAATCTAAGGGAACTCAGGTTTAATCTTGACAACATGTAGCTTTCCAACTTGGGATGCTCTTCTGGACAAGCTCGTGGTTATTGCCACATTTTGAGACGCACGAGAAACGCCTGATGAGCAGCATGCATCAAGATGAAAACGACGGACGACAAAGTTCTCATAGAAAAACTTGTTTTCAATGAGTATGTCTATGTGTTGACATTAATGCAAACGATTCGAATTCACACCGAGATACACGTAATCTGTTGATCCAAAGATGCATTTCGAAATATCCACAGAATGCTGTCTGTCCTGCGAAGGACTTCCTTCAGTGAGATCTAACTCACACATCCTTAAAATCAAATCATCCAACGAGACCTGACATGATTCGACGAGGTTTACACAATGCTCAATCTGGAATATGGTTTGACGTGAATCTCGGAGACTCCAGCCGAAACCGGTCTTACTCGCATAAGGCTCAGCACCACTGCCCTTTCTCTGTTCCAGTACCCAATGTGCTCCAGAATTCTTACACCGCGTATAGTAAAGCTATCAAATGAAAGGCTCCTTATATGAGTCCATTCATTTACCTCAGATTGTTGGACGATGTCAGCCTGCGTCAATGGCAGCTGTTTCACTGTACGGACTGAACCAACCGTGATAGAATGCTTCTGATCCAAGGAATGCAACTCAACTGGCACCTCATTGTGTAGTGTTGCACAAGTTCCGTGAAAAGTATGGAATATCATCTGACAGGCCCGTCCCCGCAAACCAACTATCCTTGCAACAGATTCATCGAGCAATGTAGCGTCAGTCCCATTATCCATAAAGGCGTACGTTGTCACCGACGCTTCTGAGGCATCCAATCTTATCGGAACAAATTACAGACACACGCCGTTTTGATTGGACGTGGCACCGCATAGGGACGGCTTTGTCTTCTCCCTACTTTGTTTAGGCTCGCTCTCATGAACCAATGTATGATGGCGTCGACCATAACTCGGTGTCTCACGCCGTATCTGTACGCTACAAGACCTCGCCACATGGTTAGTGTTCAAGTAAACAAAACAACGTTTGATTTTCTTCAACATTGGTTTGCGTTACTCCAAAGATTTGCTGCTAAACCAAATACAATGTGGTATATAGTGGTTGCCATTACAAACGGGACACTGCAAGTTCACCCCCTCATAAGGTACACCTATCCCAACGCTGTACCTGACTCCAGGAGTCCAGAGAACGTTGGGTGATTTGTCCTGCTTTATACGCGAGAGGCCAACCAGCCATACTGACTAGTGCTAACTGCCACTCGTCTCTCCACAAAATTTAACATGTCGCTAAAGGTAGATTCTCTTCCACACTCAGTTAAGTTCCCCGCAACCTCTGCCCATCTTTCCTGTAAGTGGTGAGGCAATCGCTCAGCCACTTTAGCTAGGTTGGCTAAGAAGTTTAGTTCTGCACTGTAATCTAACTCCATCAACATCGCCTGACAGCCCTCCATCTGACTGGCTAGTCCACGCAAACCATCAACATCGCCAGCGATTAATTTAGGACTCATGAAAACTTCCTTACTTACCTCCTGCATAATATCATACCGGCGGCCAAACCGCTGGTGCAAAATTCTCACAGCCTCTGTGAACCCAACTTTCTTTGGCAGGGTGCAGTGCTTAATTGCCTCTTTTGCCCCATTATGACAATAGAGCAATAAATATGAAAGTTTCTATCCCTCGTCGACCAGTTCATCCGCCACATTACCGTCAAAACTTCTGACAAAAGATGAAGTTATTCTTCGGGGAACCATCTAAACTGTCCATCTTAATTTTCGGAAGACTGGTTTCATTACTCAGACATCTGAGAGCCGGCTCTAACGACTCAACAGGGTCCGAACTAAAGAGGTTTGTTCCTGGAACCCGTTGTTGAAAGGAAGGCTGATATTATCCTTTGGCGTTGTATTAAATCTAGTCCCGACTGTCGGGACAGGTTAGGTTTCCACAAGCCTACGGTGCCCCTTATGGAGCATGAGCAGTCTACGTCTCAATTCTAGCTCCTTGTCTTAATGTTAACGCTTCTAACAGATCCTCAAAGACTGCATTAGAAACAGTCATCAGAGCATGATTAAGCCGAAAGGGGAAAACAGCGGAGGATTTGGACAAATTCTCCATCTTATACAGTGTCCCTATTGCTACCCCTGGGCGGGATCCCTGCTCAGTCTTAGGGACTCCAAACTAACAGCAATCGTGCTCAACAACACTCGGCTCAAGTGGAATCTTGTCAATAAGAAAGCTTTTAGTAGTACAAAACATTTGGCATAGCAGAATCGTTCGTAAACTTTAAAGAATTAAAGTTATTAGGAACGGGAACGTCACCGTAAGTATGAGTAGCCGACTGGTTTGCGTCCGAAATGAGAGTTGTCCATGGGACACTGTCTCAGCCTCGAGTGACCAAGGAGCGATTGATCGTCCGGTGGCATACTACTGGTCTGGAGAAATAGGATCAGCCTGAAAAACGCCAAAATTATCGGGGTCAGTGGCCGTTTCCGCAACGTCCAATTTCGTCATTATCGTATAATGTTGGAGTTCCATGAAAGGAGAGCGTTGTCACCCGTCCTCTTTGAAAGGCAAGGTATTCGGGACAAATATTCAGGTATTCGAGTATTATTGAATCGTTTGCTAACGATTCACGTTCACACCGAGTTGCGCGTAATCTGCTTTTCAAGAAGTGCCTTTCTTAGTATTCAACGACAGAGAAGATAATCTATCTTTGAAACGGTTAGTGAGGAGGCGCACGTAAAAAATGAATTTATTACGGTACCAACTGAATCAATGTACATGAAAATTAACTCCCTCACCTCGAATGTAAAACATCCTCAGATATTGAATAAAGAATGTGTCCGTACAACAAAGTTGACAACTAGGCATCACTCAGTAGTGGAGGACGGTGAATTGGAATTGAACTCACTCAAACAATTGGTCATTGGCTGGGTCGGAGCGAAACGATTGTCTACACATCGAGAATTGATAAAAATTATAAGTTATTCTAGAAAAAATATAGTGGAGGATGTCTTATTTTGACACTCAGAAATGTACGACTCAGACTGAATAAGAGTAAGTGAAACGGTTGCAGTAGCTGGCGTACGGAAAAAGATGATTAATAGAGTTTATTTTTAGGAAAAATAACGAAACACAGGGCAACCCATCAAAAGTAATCAAACAAAGCACAGTTATCTCAAAATGATGCTACAGACCTTAACAGAATCAACAGCATATGCCAAAGTGCGCGTGCTTTTGTGCTGTTGTTATCCGTCAGTCTATGCTGGATAGCACATCGGTTCTTGGAGGTTAAACCATGTCAGGTTGGCCAAAGGGGAGCAGGCAGACAAAAAGCAGTTGAGCTTGTTGTGAAACATGCCAATGTACTGGTTTGCTTTGGCTTGATGTTTGTTTTTGCTTGGTACAGTTTCGTTGTTATGACTTGTATGCCTCCGTAGTGGTATTGGTCATATATGTGTGGCTCTCGGACCTGTGTTCAGCCGTTGCAGTTCGGTCGCTGCTGGTGGTCGACGGCGTTGTGTATGTGTCACCATCTACCTTGCGATGCAGCTTTGGTTGAGAACCTAACTGCTCTCCTGTCTAGGTCTGGGCCTCCTGGCAGTATCCAAAGCCAATTTGATTTATGCAAGTACAGTAAAAATCACATAACACACTGTATCGACCACCGAGCAGGATTAACCGCGTCGCCCTCTCGGCTGCACACGGCAGGGTGGATAGGCGGCACTATGCTACTGCGAAACCCTACCACTTACTCTAACCTAATAACCCCGTCAGCACGAATCCTGGAGCATGCAGTGCTCACCCAAATGTAACTAACCCGATGATCAACCTGAGACACGCCCTGAAACACTAGATGATTTCCGTGGGAAACTGAAATTAGGGCACACTGCAGGTACGATGCAGCTCCAAAAATCTGCCAGAACGGCGCACTGTACTCATCCCGATGGAACTGCATCGCTACAGAACGTAGCATTGAATGAACGAGCCTTGCGGACCCGGGCAATTTACGAGAAGGAGGCGTCCGGTACACATTCCACTGGATATGTTAACCGGCAGACGATATTTGGAATCATGGTGCCTGTTTCGCAGTTGCTGATCGCATCAACCCTTTGACGATAGGTGAACCGCACAACACCAACCCTCGAATCCTGTTCATGCGTCTGCGAATCAGTCAAAGTAGGTGTGCAACACCTCTTAGCGTTTACGGTCTAGCTATATGTCACACAGATTATACAACGGACCAGTTCTATGATCAGCTGTCCACCACAATCCGGTCGATGTCGGCGAGTGGTCGGCTGTTTGTTTTAGCTGACTACCGTCTGGGATAGGAACTGTTCGGCAGCCTTTCTGGAAGTCTTCGAATTTTACGGCATTGGTTCAGTTGACGAGGACGGTGATCATCTGCCACATATGTGTACTACCCATGAGCTGGTTATCACAAATACCCGATTCCAGCTGGATGCGAGCAAAACCACGACGTGGACTCATACGCAAAATGGTCATCATCATTTGCTTGACTACGGGATCGTGCGACAGCGCGACATTCGTGAAGTGCGTATCACGCGTGTTATGTGCGGTGCTGAATGTAGCACAGATCGTGGGCTGGTCAAGACAAAATTGTTTTCCCCTGTATGCAGGCCTATTTGTTGTAGATCATCCGGACAACCGTAAAATAGGGATAGCAAACAGTTGGAGAAACGTGAGACGGAAAATACTTTCCAGTGTGCCGTTATCGCTCGTCTGCAATACACTTGTATTCGCCACCCATGAGGGTAGGTGAAAACAGCTGAAAGAACATATCACGGCAGCAGCTACAGAGACGATTGGTTTCGAGCACCTAAAACGCCCGGACTAGTTTGACAACATCAACGCAGCTGTCTTCAGCTTGGTAAACGAAAAGAATGCATCCTTTACCGCTTACACTATAGACCAGGACAATGAAGACAGGAAAGCGACATTCCAGAGTATTTACCGTCAAGTGGTCGAAAGTCTTCATCAAATCAAGGGTGGAAGAAAAAACATGGGTGGATGCAGGGATTCGCAGATCGTCGACAGTGCAAACAGTCCTAAGATTCGCTTTAAACGATTTACGGCCTATCTGTCTAGTCTATCAAAGCATTGGTTGACGTGAACATCGGCTGTTTGTGCACCCAGCCAAAGGACACAATAAGCCTGGTGTAAGCAACTTGGTAACCTATCGAACCATCTTGCTACCATTGACTGGGTGGGTGTAAAATCCCTACCGCACCAGGCCATCACATCTTCAATTACCGTCATCCTGGATCTACCAGAGGTTCAAAGAGCTACCAAACCACATGATGGAAAAATTGCATGTGAAGATGAACTACCAGACGAACTCCTGAAGAGTGGTAGACCGACGCTGGAACGCGCATTACTTCAACTGGTTTACTCCATCTGGGAGCAGGGAAAAAGTGCTACAAGATTTCAGGGATGCTCTGATATTACCTTTGTGTAAAGGTAAGGGTAGTAAGCAAAGCTCCGGCAGCTACTAGGGCATAAGTCTGCTGAGCTGCTCAAACAAGGTTACAAGAACTCCCCTGAACTGATGGAGTGCCGACAATTTAAGGACCAATGTTCCCAGGTAGCAGTGTGGAGTCCGGGCTAGTCGCAACAGGATTGATCTGGCGTTTGCTGCCCGGCAGATTCAGGAAGTGCTAGGAACACAACCAGCTTTTCTGTGCCCCCTTTGTAAACTACATCGAGGCTTTTGTTTCCGTGAGCTGCGAGGCGTTGTGGACGGCGCTTGGTGAGTTTGGATGCCCAGGTAAGTTCGTCAATTTGACTAGAATGTTATGTGTGGGCACATATGCGAAGGTACAATCGTGTGTGTTGTGAATAATTTAACACTGTCAATGGTGTGAAGTAGGGTTTTGTTTCAACCGTAGTCCTATTTAGTTTGTATTCGACTCCATGCTAACAGCTGTTGTCCAGGCCTCGGTGGATGAATGTGTTGAAGATGAGTACTACTCAGAGGAAGACCTACTAAATATTCGACGTTTCGGCACCCCAAACCGACTACATACCTCAACATTGCGCAAACTTTTGTTTACAATTGATAGCGTGCTGTTTGCACAGCGTGCAGATGATCTATAGCAACTGGCCACGGCTTTTGAGGCCGTGGCTCCCAAGTTTGGATTAGATAACAACACAGTCTTCTCCGGGCAGAGGTGCTGTTGCCGCCCCTGCACCTGAAATTCACACCAATAGAGACGTTGTGGACAGCTGCACAGATTTCTGTTACTTCGGTAGCAATCTATCGACTGATTTGTCCGCAGACCTCGAGTTAGGACCTCATATGGCGAATGTTAATGCCGCTTCTGGACGTCTTGAAATAAGTGTCAGAAAGAACCACAGCCTGAACGTAGCCATCAAGCTCTATGTCTGCTGTTTAATGGTACTGATTATATTGTTGTTCGGCAGTGAAACGCGGACACTGTATCAGCAGAACGTGCGCTATCTGAGCCTTTCCCATTTGCATTATCTGAGACGAATCCTTGGTACTTGGTGGTCGGACATGGTTCCGAACACTGACGTACCGCGACGAGCGGATATGGACGCGTTTGAAGCCTGGCGGGTGTACAGCCAGTTTTGTTGACAGAACCACGTCTGATGAACTGGCGATGGCCTGATTCCAAAGCAGCTGCTGTATGGATATCTGAAGTCAGGAGAGCAAAATCCTGGTGGTCAAAAGCGGAGATAAAAAGATGCTATCCAGCGAAGTCTTTCGCGTCGTAGCATTGTTGGTAAATGTTGTGAGGACTTGCCGTTGAACCGGACGGTCTGGAGAAATACGATTCGGACGGGCTTCCGCAGGTTTAATGAGTAGCAGTTGCGCGACCGAGAGCGGAAGCGCACGGTACGCAAGGGAATACCCACTGCTATAGATCGTAGTGATATGACTATGCGGCGGTGTGTGCGATCACGAATGCGTTGGCCACCTCGCATTAGTTGGTCACTAGCCTACTCAAAATACACCGTCGGCCAAAAGAGAACGATACGTTAGCGTCAAATTGGTTGTATCAGTTATTTCCAGTTTCCTTGTTCGCATCGACCAACGACCACTGTCGTTTGGCAACTCACATGCTCCTGTTTTCAGAAACCTAGGTATCTATGGCCTTCTACCCTTTCATTTCCTCAGATTTGTTGCTGTACTGAATGGCGAATGTTTTGTCTGTTTTCTACAAATCAAACCTAACATTTCGTTTTCACTCAATATCCTCTGAGGTACTCCTGCGATGGAAAATATCTGGCGCTATATTCTCAGCCTTCTTCTTCCCCGTTTAAATCTCACCATTGGGGACAGTCTGTGTTAAATTATCGAGAGACTAAAGTTTCAAATTGGAAGCGGTCTATTGTTTGGTAACCAGCACTGACCAACTGGACAAAAAGCTCACTCACACACTTCTCGGGGCAATTACTCGTTCCACGGGATTCGGCTTAAAGGTTGTTCAATAGGGGAGCGGTCATTTTGGCACGAATACCCGTTTTTAGATACTTTTGACAATTTTAAGATCGGACTTTTAGGCAAAGTGCCTAAAGTACATCAATTGTAAACAAGCAGCGTTAATGGAAAGATTGGACTACATCGAACACGTACCAAAAGTACTGATTTGGTGATGAAAAGTTTTTTCCACTATTTTCGCGAAAACAACCCGTCATTGGCGTTGGCTCATTTTTCAAATCTTAGAAATGCACTCGTTGTAGTTTTCGAGATGAAATACGCCATGGGAGTGCTTTGTTTTGCTGCATTTTGAAGATGTGGTTGAAATGGTAATATACGACCATACAATGTTGGCATTGCATTTCAACAAGAACACTACACATTTGATGGTGAAGCATGTATGACAACGTTTCCAAATTCAGTTCAGTTCAGTTCAGATCACAGGACTTGAGGCTAGTAGCCGGTTGATATCCAGTTTCTTGCACCAGTGAGCTCAGATGATCCCACCGAG